>PVJA010001042.1:20659-138692 GCA_004027025.1 Myocastor coypus
AAAAAAAAAAAAAAAAAAAAAAAAAAAAAAAAAAAAAAAAGGTCACCAACAGAGTAAAAGAAATCCCCAAAATTGAGAAAAAAGCTTAACCAACTTTAGTCCCATAGACAAAGGGCTTCTATCTAGAACATAAAGTATTTTGAAAATCAGGCCCCCAAAATTCAAAGATTCAACCTAAAAATGGGTATCTGAGGTGAATATGCACTTCTCAGATGAAGAAATAGAAGTGGCAAATAAATAAGTGGGGGGCAACCCGCTTGGGTCCCCTTCTGTCCCTCTTCCCAGACAGAAGCTTTCTTTCTCTTAATAAATCTATTCTGCTCATAACCTCAAAAAATAAATAAATAAAAATAAAAATAAATGGTAAAACATCATTGATCACCCAAAAAATGCAAATTAAAACTATCATTCAATAGCAAATACTGACTGGGCAGAAGGTAGAAAAGAATTCTTCACCATTGTTGGTGGTACAACCACTGTGGAAACCTGTCTTGAGATTCCCCTCAAAAACATGAGAAATAGAGGACCATTCAACCCTAAAATCTCCCTTTCTGGATATTTTCCAAGAAAAATTGAAAATATCATGCCATAATGTATGTACACCCACATGACAGTGACCATTATAAAGAGGCTTTGAGCAGGATTTATGTTACCCAGTTGATTTTATATTTACATGTAAGTTTTCCCAAGGCTGAGGCTCTTGTATGGAGATGGGCAGTGAACTAATAGTAAGTGAACCTCTATGAGTTACTGGTTCCAACTGGACAAGATAAGGGCACAGCTGAGGCTGATTCTCTCCAATTCCAATTAAATAAAAGGATACTGAAGCTGCAGACTTCTTAGTCCTTCAGTGAAGGCCCTCCTGGAGATAACATAGTTCTCCTAAATTAATGTAATGGAGGCCAGGGAGATAGCTCAGTGGTCTAAGCACCTGCCTGGCAAGCACAAGGACCTGAGTGCAATCTCTGGTACCACATGCCATGCCTGCCCTGCCCTAGGCCCACTGAGTTTGCCATTAAGGCCGGATTTGGTGGCATGTTCCTATAATCACCGAGGAGGATGAAACAGGAGGATCTCTGAGTCTAACCTATGTAGCAAGACCCTGTACCAAATATATAAATTTTTTAAAAAGACACCTAAATTAATATAACATATTGAAAGGCAAGCCAAATAGCTCGGTGGATTAAAGTGCCTGCAAGCAGGTGCATGGGCAGGGGGTTAGATCCTCCAGCCTGCTGTGTTGGCCCCGCACATGGGGTGGACTGAGATGGCAATTGAGACTGAGTGTGGTGGCATACTCCTGTAAGTCCAGCTCTTAGGATGCTTTAAACAGGTGGATCACTAGAAGTCTGTGCTAGTAGTGAGACCCTGAACACTCTGTAGACCCTTCCCAAAAATTACTATAGTATATATATAATAAATAGTATATATATATTATATATATAATATATAATATATATATTATATATATTATATATATATATATTATATATATACTGTAGTACTACTTGGGGAAGTCCTAGAAGAGATTCCCAACTCTTGTCCAGATGCCTCCGTTTTCTTCAGTATCTCCCAGTTTTGGTGGCCAACAGGGCACGCCCGGGGTTCCAGGCACGTGATGCCAGGAATTGAATTTGGGCACTTGCACTTGCCAGGCAGGCTCTTAAACCACTGAGCTATCTCCCCAGCCTCATCTCTCACTTTTAACCCTTTCTCTCACACCAGAAATATCTGCTTTAAGCTACCATTTGCATCACCCATTGAGCAATGTGCATCTTCTTGTTGCATTTTTTTTAAGGTCACAATGAGAAAGTCAGGATAAAAATAAGAGGCAAGGGGCTGGGGAGATACTTCAGCAGCACAGCTTCAGCCTGACAAGCATAAGGTCCTGAGTCCAATTTGTATTTTTTTTAAGTGATAAAAGGCAGCCAGCCACTCTGAGGCCCTCTGCCTCTGTCTGCTCAAGCAGCAGTGGTAATAACTCAGTCTGCTCTCTCATTTCATGGCTGCTGTTTTCCCATGGTGCAATATGGCACCCTGAAGACCCGCCATGGTCTTTACAGAGCCTCTCATTCTTGAAAGGCTATGCCATAAGGCACACATGGGTGCATTTTACCAGCAAAGTTCAGGTAATCAAAGTCTTGCAGGACAGATTCAGTGCCAATTCCACTCTAAAACAGAAAACAACAAGCAAGTAAAAACCAGAGATTAATATCTGCTTTGTTCAACTTAGAAATTTAAATCAACTTTGATTAACTGTGAAGTTTTTTTGTTGTTTTTTGTTCGTTTTTGTTTTAGGAAAATGAGTTTTCTCAATTAAGGGAAGTGAAAACAAAATCCCCAAGCAAATGTGAGATGCCTAAAGTTATAGCAAAATGTCAGAGAGCTAAATTTTGACAGCTACATATTACTAGATAAGGATCGATTGCATTAAGCTATCCTTAATAACATACTTCAAACGCTCTTGTCCTATGCCTCTCCCCAGACTCCAGCCTTCATGGTTCCTAGAATCTGAAAGAAGACTGAGAAGACCAGAGTGCACCTTAAAGAATCCTCAAAAGAGAAAGTGTATAGATGAAATAATTGTAGGTGAGAGGACACTCCATGAAAATAGACCTCCACCTTCCCTGAGAATTTCAACCTGGTGTCAGACTTCAGCTTCACACAAAAGATTCAAGAAATGTGTCACCTCCAGAGGAATTTCCTGTGCTTCCTAGATGTAGCCTAACCCAAAACAAACCTTCTAGAAAAGCTGAAAAGGGGCAGAGTACTTCAAGCATTCATCCACGATAGCAGAAAACAAGCGCAAGCCCTGTGTGTCGCTTCCCACCAAGAGGTGCCATTTTCCAAAGCTGGAGGAAGCCTGCTTCAGGCAGCAGTAACCAGTCCTCCACTGCCAGTAATCCCTCCGCAGCTGACTCCACATGGAGAGACGTGCCCACTACAGGGCCCCACAGCCATTTGTATTCCAAACCCGGGGGCCTCTGGGATTGTGCGTTGGCTGCACTCTAATCACCCTGTTTCTGCAAACTGAGAAAGGCGAACTATAATTTGGAAATGGCTACTATTGCATTTGTCTAATTGTGGCTTTCCCTCTGTTTTAACAGCCCCACACAGAGCAAAATGCTTCATATAGTATAAGCACTTAATAAAAGCCCACTGAAGAATTTTTTAGGTATTTCATTTTATTTGTGATTATAAGCCTTGTTTTGATTGCATCTGTGACTGGCTTTATTGACTGGCTCTAAGGATTATCCCAGACTAACTTTGGAAACACTGGGAAAGAATATTGATTCACTGAGTTCTTGAAACTGACAAAAAGCAAAAAAGTTTGCTCTTTAATAGCAAAATGGGAATTAGAAGCTTTTTTTCCCTGTGTCTCACTAGAGTGAGCATTGGGCAACAACAGAAACAAACTTGAAACGTTTGAGAGTTACCTAGATAAAGACTTGACATATCTTTTTCTCTGTCTCACACTTGAGTGTACTCTGCAAGCCCTGACTTATGATTTACTAGTATCTAAGTAAAATTCAAAAGTGAATTTATCATTTAAAGTATTTTCATAGGATTAAGCAGAACTCTCTAAGGCTGTGGCTTCTTGTTTTCCTGGATGTTATATAAGCAAATATTATCTAGAATGCCATCTATTTAAAACACAGTATTAAATTTAGAAGGAATTGAATCAATATTTTTATTAGACAGACCTTAACTCCTCATAGCTGTCTTCTTATATGCAGAGTTCTAAATATTTTTCTGCAGGCTCTATAACCTTTCCTCAGATCTTCCTCTTACAGTGTTCTCTTCTCTGCCACAACCTTTGTCTAGCTGCCATTTCTCCATGAAGTTATTTCTAAAGAGTCAATTAACTCCCTCATACCGCCTGAATTATAACATCACCCCTTACAAAGCATCTCACACAATTAACACATACAATTCTGAATTTTAGTTCCCTCACCAGCTTGCATCAAGACACTACTTGTTTCTTTGCTCAATTTCCTTATCAAATCATACGCCAGTAATATGAAAAAATCACCCATACCAAAGTAATATAATGAGAAGAGATGATTATACCTAATAGGAGAGCACTACAAGAAACGACAAGGATGGTGAGACGATGGGCAGCCTCTGTTTCAAAGCTTTTGAAATAAATGTTGTTTGTCGCTATGTAAAGTGGTTGTCTGGGAGACATGACTTGCAAAGTATAAGGAAGATTCATGTCTAAAACCATCCCATCCATATGCTGAAAGGGCTTCATTTCCGTTCAGAGCAGCCCAGGAGGCTTAATCTCATGAATTACAATGCTTTATTTTTAACAAAACACAAGTACTAAAAGAATAGAGCAAATTCTGTGAAGTACTTCCAATTTCAAAAAATTAGATTGATTACTTGGCCTTACTAATAACTAGCTGAGGTCTAGTACATATGGGACTGCTTAGGATGTAGAGTCTTAAAAAGAAATGTTTTGTATAATAGGGAGTAAAGAAATAATAAACTGAAGTTCTGAAACTGGCCCGTCAGAAGACATGAAGGACTATGGGAGGAAAGTGCAAAGTAGGGTGGAATAGACTTGCCTCAGTCAGCAATGGGCACATTCACCTGAAATCCCAGCACTCTGGAAGGCTGAGGTAAGAGGAGCCAGTTTAAGCAACTTAGCAGGATCCAAATTTCAGTGCCTCAAGATTTAAAGCGAAACACAAATTTATAAAAGTAGATTTAGCTAAGGACAAAGCCCCAAATTCAATCCACAGTGCAGAGCTAAATGGTGGGATAGGTTACTGGCCTCACAATTTTAATAAATGCAGGTCTTCCTTTATCATTTGGAAGAAAAAAAAGAGACATGTAGTGCTTTAACTTTCTCAGGACTGTTATGGCCCTTGAGACTTTTATAATTATTGAGCAATTCCAGAAGCACTTTTAGTCTAAACCTTTGTACTCACATGGAGCACTTTAGTAATTACTTCAACCTGAGTAAATGGGTGCTTTCTCCCCCACAAGAGGGGAAGAGATTGAGCTGAGAGAATGAACAACAGAAAGAAAAGAAATAAATGAGAAAAGTCAATCATTCATTGAAAGGAGATAGTATCCAGCAGAAAAAATAACATGGTAAGATTTATAGTAGTGGTTCTCAACTAAGAGCAATTTTGTCTACCAGGAAACACTTGGAAAATCTGTAGCTATCTTGGTTGTTTATACTGGGAGGAAGAGAATGTTAGATATATCTCACATCTGATGGTGGGAGCACCAGTGTTGTCAAATGCCCTATAGTGTATCAGCAGCTCCCCCTAATAAAACATTTCCCAACCCAGAGCATCAGTAGTACAGAATTTTAGAAACTGTCATCTACATTTATGTACAAGATGAAAAACTCATGGGAAGCACAATCAGATAGGCATCTTTCAACCAGGGAGAGAGAGATTTTCCAGAGGACGACCTTGCCTTTGTTGATCTCTGCACAGCCCAGATGAAGATTTGTGTTATCCCCAAAAGTTTGCCAAGAAAAATATAGATACTAAAGACAAACTAATTGATATACAAGGCTTCAGCCAAAACTGACCAGCTTATGAGGCAAATTTGGTACTGGCACCAAAATGAGCGCACAATTTGAGTTCTGGGCTGGAGGCATAGCAAAATCTTAACACTGCATCCTGATTTAGAGAGGAAACAGAAGCAAGTATTAGATTTTTGAACCCATTCTATGAGAAGCATGGGGGTCTGAGTGAAGACTAAGAACAATGGTAGAGGCTTGTACTGATTTAAAACTTCTCCTGTGTCAAACACCACGCTAAATTCTCCATATGTAGAATATCACATGGTCATTACAAGCTATCCATTTTATAATTAACAAAATGATCAATAGAAGAGACAGAGGAAACATGATAATTTAGAAGAGCCAAATTTAAGAATCACCCTGAGGTACATCTAATTCCCAACTCTTGCTTTAACCCCTATGTTATACCAATCTAATGATTCAGAGTATTGATTCAAGAAAGAGAAAAGAAAAACAGCATTCATTCACTTTTCGCTCAATTCTCTAAATTCCTCCTATGAGATGAGTACCAAATAAGCAAAAGACGCACAGGTGCCTGGCTGTCAGAGAGGAATCCAACCAATGAGGCCTGGTACACTTTGGTATCCAGTGGTGAGGATCCATCGACAAGCTCCACCGAAGCCCTGGAGTCCCAAGCCAAAGAGAAACAAGAGCTTTCCAGTTGTTCTAAATATTTTGATTCCCTTGAGGCCCAATGCAATTCAAAGTTAAATCCATGTGCTGCAATTTTCCTCTGGTAAAAAGCAAACCAAACTTGTCTCTGTTTTCATAGACAAATTCCTCTCCTTTTACCTTTCTCTCTCTGATATTCAATAGGAAACTCCACACTAAGACTCTATATGGACTCATTTTCCATTCATTCAAATCGAAAAACATAGGGTGAGTGCTTCCTTTCCAGACAGGAATTTGTAGGCCTCAGATCCCAGACCCCCAGGCAGCAATGGAAGAGCAGCATCAAAATAAAAAATAAATAAATAAAAATAAGTTTAAAATTTTTTTAAAAAGAAGAAAGAAAGAAAAAGGGCTGCAGACACAGTTGTCTGATGAAACAGCTGCTGCCTATACATGAAACAGCTTCATATATTATGAAGGACACAGCATAGAAGGAAAATCCGCTGGATTATGACTTGAAAGACTATATTTCAAGTCATAGCTTTATCACTTACTGGTTGTGACCCTGGGCTAGTCAATTAACCCTCTCAGAATCTCCATTTTCTCACCTATTAAATGAGAATAAGGGCTTCCCTACTGCCTCACAGAATTGCCACAGATAAAATACAATCAAGAAGAGCACCATAAATTGTCAAGATTATCCATTATGCTTGGTATCCAATTTTATCTATCTCTAATTGAGATCAAACATTCTGTCACAAATACATGTACTTAGCAGAGATCACAGCACAATGCTCCATCCATGCTAGAATATCCTGCCACCAAGTGTCACCAGCAGAAACACAGACACTAAAGGGGCCAAACCTGATGGCTGTGATCGCTACAAGCTAGAGAAGGAACTCCTCCACTTTCTATTTCCAGCTTTACTATTTACTTATAGACACAGAACCAAAAATTTATTTATTTATAGTCATGTCCTTTGTGTCTCATATTTAACTACATTTCTTACAGGTATATGGCACATGCGACCCTACATCTACCTTTAGCAAGTATATTTGGACTTTCTACTCTAACTTATGGAAAGACTATAACCTACAGCACAAAAGGTGTCATGCTTCTCCCCTCCCTATCTAGGCCACCATCATGAGATTAAGAAAAAGCACAGAGTAAAAATATACCTGATATCAACTCAAATAGCGCTAAAACACTGTGAACAAATGTCCATTCATGTAATGTGGTGAGTGCTACTTACTTCGAAAAGTGCAAAAACTTCCTTGCTGCAGATCTGATTTGAAAACTAACCTAATACCATCACTGTTCACACTGACGCATGGCTACTTCCCCAAACATGCTCAAGCTGCCTATAATGACTGAAACAAACAATTTCAGTGATATGGCAGTGGAAAAACAATGAGTTCTGGATCAAGCAACTCTGATACTTATGAATATCCCATTATGTGAAACTGAACAGATATTTACAGACTTAAGCCCAGTCCTAGCTTCTTGACAGTCAGTTGTCTTTGTGTCAAATGAAGATGCCTACCTCCTAGAACCATTTTGAGACTGAAATTAGGTAATTCTAGCAAAGTACATAGCACTGCACACTTAGCATTTATACCATATGTTTAAGAAAAATAATAGTTTTTATTACAATTAAATCTTCATCAGCTGAGATATACATAAGGTCATATTTTTTAAATAAGTATATATTCTGAAACATTAATTTGTCTCTATTTAATTTTACTCGCTAAGCACAATTTTAAACAATGGTCACTGAGGGCTGTTTTCAGGAAATCAGACTTCTTGAACCTAATCCTATAGCATCCATGTGAAGTATAATATTGAACATACTGTTTAGAAATCAGTTAACAAGATAGCCATTCAAGGTAAAGTAGAGTATGGGCAGCAGTTATAACACAGAACCAAATAGTCCCTGTGTCAATGCAGAGAAGATAGAATGGCAAGAAAAAAAAAAAAAGCTACAGAAAACAAAGCCAGTCTCAGGAGCAAAAATGACTGGCAATAGGTATTATAATAGTGGTGAAAATTCCCACAAGACATAAAATACAACCCTGTAGAGAACAGAATTAACTGGAAAACCAAGACATGTAACCAGAAAGGATCAAATGGACTTGGTAGAAGCTTAAAGAAATCATAATGACTTTTTAAAATAGTAAAGTATTAAACCAAATGTGGTGGCGCACACCTATAATCCCAGCACTTGGGAGGCTGAGGCAGGAGGATCTGTGAAAGTTTGAGACAGTCTGGGCTACAAAAGTGAGATCAAAGCCACCTTGAACTGCATAGCAAGACCCTATCTCAAAAAGACAATCAATCAATCAATCAATCAAGTATTAAAAGATGTTAGGAGTAGGAATAGAGCCCTTATTCTGAAACCCTAGCCCATACTCCCTGCCACACTTCACCTGCCCTGTTCACCTCACAACTGCACAATATACAGGTAATTCTGCTACAGCATTTGTTTTGAAAACACAAATTCTTTCCAACATGACTATTATTTTAAGAATGCTAAATTTCTTACTTACCAACACACAGTTTCAGCTTTGGTATATTCTTAGATAAGCAAACAAATTGTACCCAGCAAAACCAAGCCACACAGGAATACAAAAAATAAGTCTGTACTCAGGCCACAGCTTCTACAGCTATCTTACCTTCTGTATCACAAACCATGCTCACCCACATCCAGTATCGAAATTTTTACTTCACTTTCAAATGATTCCCTTGACAACTTTCCGATAATCTCTAAGTACAATCTCTCCAGCACCAACTTCCAACAATGAGTTTTGGAAACTTTTCAAGGCAATGTGATAGTCATGGTCATGTTTACATTTCTTGATCTTTAACAAGTAACTATACACAGACCATGTTCATCTGTTCCTAGACATTTTTTCCTTAGACTTACTGACAATTTTTTTAATTTAGTTAGTACCGAGTCTACAGGTCTCACTACAAGGATCGGACTCATAGCGATCCTCCTGTTTTCAGCCTCACAAGCACTGGGATCACAGGCGCGCGCCACCAGGACCAGTCTGTCGCTGCCTCAGCGCTCCTCAGGGGTGTGCTCACTGCCAAATTTGTGAAGGTTTTGTTTCATCCTTGACCTCCTTCATCCTACAGCACAGTTTTATTGCTGTTGCTGCTGTCATTGTGTTTGTTTTTTATGGTGCAATCTTTCAATAGTGGTTTTAGTATTATAACTTATAGTATTGTGGGAGAAATGGCTGTATTCCTGTAGTAACCTGTACCCATTGGGCTGTTTTATATCATCATGTAAAATTGCTCTGCCTTCTGTCTTAGCCCCATGCCCGCTCCCTTCTTCTAGCCATTGCCTTAATATTTTAAAACAGCTCGTCCAAGAAGCTCTCTCAGCTGCTCAGCACAGCTGCCCGTGGCCCTGGCCATGACCAGCAGCACATCACGCATATGCTCCTCCCATCAGGGCGACCTTGTACACAGGAGCAGGGCTTTCCAAGGTGCTTCTATTTAAAAAAAAAAAGGGGGGGGGGCGCTGTGTACTGAATTTTCAGGTATCTTCCACACAGTACTTAACAAGTACTTAATAAATACTCACTAAGCCAAACTGAGCAGCAAAAGAAAACCTAAATTTCAACAGCCTGCTTGAAATCTCCTAACTCAGCAACAGGTAAGAAGAGATGGAAGGAGTGAGAGGCCAAGAACAGGAAACTAGATGAACTAAGGTCCCACAAAGGGATGAGCACTGGGTGCTACAAGCAACCAGATCAACAGAAAGCTACAAACTTAACGGGCTTGACGGAAAAGCCCAAGTGCCAAGTAAAATACTGAAAAAGATCATGTTTGTGCTTAGAGGAAAGCAACTGAAAAGATTCAGGAATACAGAAAATTTTATAGTAGCAAGAATGAGACTATGTTATTCCCACATAATGACCCCTTGCCAACAATTTCACACATTGCCACATGTTTTCCCCTGGCTAAGCATCCTTTATGTTTAATATTTTCTACATATGTTTTAATAGGGAAGACAATTACAGGCAAGACTTACTGACATTTAGATATGTTTGGACCAAGCAAAAGTCCTATTTTTTGGCCTCCCTAGAATACAGATTACTATGAGACATAGTAAAAGGTTCCTTTTAGTTTCAGCAACTTATATGATGGGACAAACTTGTTGTTACTCATTCAGAACCCATAGATAACAAAGTACCTCAAAAAATCCTAACTTTGTCACTTTTATAGAAAATAGTCAAATTTCACCAAATGAAGTTTATTGATTTCATACGGTTGTAGACTGCTTGCACGGCCTGGATTTGACCACTTAGCCTCAGAATAAAAGGAAAGGGTGGAAGGAGGGAAGAAGATGGATAGTGAAGGAGAGAGGAAAAAGGAAGGAGAGAGGAGGAAAGGCAGTAGGGAAAGGAACCAGAAAGAGGTGAGAGAAAAAGAGAGGTCACCAATTTAAAACTGGCTTTTTTATAGCTTTGTTTGTTTGTTTGGTTGGTTGGTTTTTGGTTGTTTTGTTTTGTACTGGGAGTCAAACTCAGCACCTTGTACTTACCAGGCAGGCCCTGCTCCACTGAGCTATTTGCATTGCGTTACAAGCTGCACACTACCAGCGATTCAACAACTATCTCTGAACCTAATATTCGCACCCTGCCAATATATAATACAGGCATAAGACCGTAGGAAAACTCAGTTAAATTCACTTAAATTTTGTTTTATTAGCAAGAAAAAAGTGTCATCCAATTAGTAAGAAAAAAAAAAAAAAAACGGGGAGTTGGGGTGGGGGGAAGCATAATATAGCAACAATATAAACACAGGGAAAGGTCCATCTCACAAGAGCAGGAGTTCAGACGAATTCAAATAGGCACTCCACAGGAAAAGTACACATAGCCTGTAAAGAAAAGCACAAAAGCACAAAAACCCAGTGGGCTAAAAACTGCTGTAAGAACCAAGTGTTCATTTCCCTTCACACTTGCAGGGCCCCAAGGCACCCCTCAGTAGCCTTGCAGAACTAAATAAAAGAACCCTTGCTGCTACCTATGTGTATCTGCTATCCTCTTTGTTGTCATGTAACTCATGGTTGATTAAGTTTCTGTGATTCCTACTAGTCCTTAAGCACTTTTTAATGCCAGGTTCTGTTTGAGCAGTTTATGTAAACAAACATCGCCAATTTAGCAATGATTCAATTTAAGATTTTTTTGACATTCCAAGAGTGAAAAAGCAGTAAGCACTGAGTAGAATCTCTATTTCAAATTGAGTTTTGATCTTTTCCTGGGATAGCAATAAGCAGAAGGTAGTTCTTCGTGACGCTAGAAAGCTCCAAGCCAGACATAATCATGAGAATAAAAACTGATACACAGTGCATTAGGTTACTAAACCTCGATGTTGTGTGTATGAAGTATATTGAAATATATTTTGTCTTCTGATAATTTCGACTTAAAATGGGCTTATTAGTGCATTCACCATTTCAAGGCAAGAGCATCTATATTCACTTTGTTCTTGCCCTGATTAATTCTGCTCCCTCTTTACACATTAGGCAACAGAAAAGTTGAGTAAATTACCATGGTGACACAGAGCCAGACTTGGATTCTAAACATTCTGGATCTCAAGTGCACAGTGCCATGGAATACACCAAGAAACGGAGCAGGTCACAATGGTTTAAACCTATCCTCCCTTCCAAAACTGTACCTTAATAGTCTATTTTACAAGGCATGTCCACAACCAATAGACTCTGCTGCTGATGTAATTCCTCACGCGCCTGTGCAGCTCAAGGGAAGGCTGCATAGCCAACACGGCATTTGCAGTTCATCTGCAGTAACCGAGGGACCGAGGGACCGGATCCAAGAGACTCACCCTAATTTGCTGGAGTGCTACAGAGTGTCATTCTCCCAGAGAGCAGAGAAACAAAATGTGCAGGACTACTAGGCCTGGATCCAAAATAGCAAAACAGCATGTTTTAAAGTTATAATTTCTCTAGAGACAACACATTTTCCTCTTTTCAAAATTGCTGACCAAAGTTCTCTTTTTGCCTCTGAGTAATTTACACTGCAATTTGTCAATAGCCAAAGAGTAAGATGGACAACATGCAGGCTTATCTTAATAACATGTCTCCCATAACAATCCTTCTGGCAATTGCTGTTGGCAAACACTGGTGGCATACTGTGCCCACTTGGTCCCAGTACACAAGGAAGGAGGGGATACAGCTAGATGCCCCACGTGCCCCATCACAGATTCCAATGAAAGCAAATTAGACACTGCAGGCTGATAAAAAGGCAAGTCAGAAAGGTAGCCTTGCAGAGTACAAAGGCATAAGGTAGTGAGGACACACTTGGAAACTGAGAGCTGAATACACAACATCTGGAAGCACAGAGGGATTTTTACTATCTCGAATTATGTTTCAATAATAACATCGACACCCAAAAGCCTCATTGTCTCCAAGAAGTTGTCTCTGATCTCTAAGATTACTCCAAGGGTCCTCAAATTACACCCATCACAGTACGTCTTGCTTAAATGGTATGATTTACCTTGCAGGTACAATGACAATTACAATAGCACTTTCATCGCTGAGCTACTGCTCATGTGATCTTCATAAGAGCTGACATTGATTTTCCCCATGCATCTTCCATGTCTATAACTGTACATAGCATAAAACAGGTACCTAATTTATCAACAAATAGTACAGCCTACAGCAGTTGGTTGTTGCTAAGTCTAAAGGTAATTTTTCTCCAGTGACAGGGGGACACTGGAACACAGATTTCTGAGTTTGCATTCTACCAGGATGCTCCTTCTAGCCCCCAAAAGTCATCTTGACTCCCAAAGATAACAGGAATGACTGTGAAATCAGAACCTAAGGATCCTAAAACTTAAAACCAATTGCAAGCTACCAGAAGTATATTTTTTTGGAAAATGGGAAAGGAAAAGATGGATATTTGTCCCACTGTGGTACTTCTGGAAGGACAATTATGAAAATGAATTTCAGAGAAAAGAGAGGCAAATAAAGATGACAATTATGACTTGCAACCTTTATTCCACACTTCTAAGTTAAGACTGAAAGAGAATATATGTAGCTCAATAACCAGGTGGAAATTTTTATCACTTACTTGCTTGCACGGCATATCATGGACTGTTTACCTAGAACTGCACACCTACTGGGAAGTCATTGAAATATGTATTTAACTGAGTTTTGATGTGTTATGTTTTTCCCCTAGTAGATTATAGAAAGAGAAAATGCATGTGACATTTTTATAGCTAGATAATTCTATTGCCTCAAATGCCCTTTCTCAAATAGCCATTCATATATTTTACATTTATTAATTTGTTCTGTTGCTTTATGAGAATGAAGCCGTATGATTCTCAAAGTCCTTTAGCCAACTGCAAAGTAATGTAATCATAATGAATGTTCACAGACATAAAAGGCAGATGTGAAAGGTAGCAAATTGGGCGGGGGAGGGTAGCAGTCGAAGGAAGAAAAACTCAGACTTCATGTTAACATCAATTAATAGGAAGTACACATAAATTTGTTTTTTTCCATCATATTCCAGAGCCACAAATAAGTATCCAAGCCACACAAGTCTGAATGGTTACTATAGCAATAAAGATCTGGCTGAGCATCTCTGACCACCAAATCCAGCCAACAGATACTCATTTTGTCAACAAACAATAGAGGAGTAAAATGCTGCTGTGCAGCAGAAGAGCTCATTAAGGATGAACAGGATATTTGAGAGGAAGTCACTGCTACAAAGATATCTGATTCACTTAACTCTAGTCATAAAATTTCTTAAATTCCTTGCCTGTACCACCCATGGTGTTGGGCTCTTGGGTGTGAAATATTTCCACTTTGCAGAGTTTGCAGTCTATTGAAGATGAAAACCCATAGAGACATCATTTTGCTGAAGCTAACACCAATGTGTACACTACTGTTGTGAGCTCATGCACAAAGGTTTTATTTAGACAAGTACACCCTGAAGAAAGCAGGACACCGAGGAGCTTGTGAGTGTGTCTGTTTCTATGGAATGCAAGTTATATAGTAAGGTTAGAAGAGAAAGGATTAAGAAGGAGATCTGAAATGCGTGGACATAAATAAAGATATGAAGGTAGAAAAAAAAAAAAGGAGGGACAGTTCAGTATAATTAAAGCAGGACTCATGCAGCAAGGATGTAAGAGCATGACAAAGCTGGTTTGCAGAGCCTTCTGGTGTACTATGTGGCCTGGACTCTCTCCCCTTGCGATGGAGTGCTGAGAGGATGTTGAACATGGAAGTGAGGTGGACACACATATCTTGCCAAGTTACTGTCTCCGATAGTACAACTCTTGCACAAGTCATTATTTTATCAGGTCAACAAATGACCTAATCTCAGATAAAAGATGAGGAACAGAACAGACTTTGTATGGTGCAGCAAGATAGAATTTATAATGTGAGTATTTTGAGTTGTGAGGAAAGTCCTGATTAGATTCATGATACTGAGAGGCCCTGGGGATCAAAGTGAGCACTGACTATGAGTACGTGAAGGGGTTGTGGTAGCAGCAGGTGGTCTAGCCCACCACCAGGTGCATACCATGCTGGTAAATGGACAGTGTTATACAACTTAGGGTTAGATAACAGATCACTTAAAAATCATTCAAATCCTTTGACATAGACATTTGGACTCTACATAAAAAATAGCCTAAGAAATAATCTTGGCTATATATGGAATATTTGTGTAGAAAATGTTAATCACAGCAATTCTATGATATCAATTACTTTATCCAAAACTAGGAGGATAAACTATGAACTATGCAAACATTCTAATTATGATTTTGATAACACTAAAAAACTTTATAATAAATGAAGCAGTTAAGTTTCAAAATTATATATAATATGATTGTGAGCATAGAGTTGTGAGAATTCAATATATGTAAAAGTGCCAGTTTTCATTTTGAGTTGTGAAAGTACAGGTAACAACTTTCTTCAAATTTTGTTCTTCCTAAATTTTCCTTTAGGTGTGTTTTCCTACTCACAAATAAAATAGTTTTTAAGTTAAGAACATTATACTATGCCTTTCTAATGGTGGCCAGGAAGAAATAAACCCACTTTACCTTCTGCTTTCTCCCCCTGATGATAACTAAAGACTAGAAAAATGCAAAAAAAAAAAATAGAAGAAAAAGGAGAAGGAGAAGGAGAGGAGGAGGAGGAAGAAGAAGAAGAAGAAGAAGAAGAAGAAGAAGAAGAAGAAGAAGAAGAAGAAGAAGAAGAAGAAGAAAAGGAAGAGGAAGAACAAGAAGAAAAGAAGAGGAGGAGGAAGAGGAAGAGGAAGAAGAAGAAAAAATGTAGTATAGCATACTGATTTTTTCTTTTTTCCTGTAAGTTCCTATGTGTAGCCTGAATTTTAGAAGTTTATATGGGGTATAGATTTAAAAAAAAAAAAAAAAAAAAACACTCTTCTCTGGTCAAATTTTCAAAAAACAGGTCTATGTAAAACATACAACCATAGAAGGAATCTCTCCTCATCCGTTTTCCTCTCTTTTGTTCCCTCCCAACCTGCAGAGGCCACCTCAGATCACAAAGTTATGATACTATGACAGATGCGACACAGGCACTGAAAAGCTGAACAGAAAATATATCTCTTAAGTCAAAAGAACTAAGGAAATGAGTCCAAATCGGCAGCAGAATGTGAAGGGTCTGGCATGGCTCCTCACTATCACTCCACATCCTAGGGCTCTGGTGCATCATCCCAAGGCCAGCCTCCAATGGGAAGAAGTCAGAAGCACTGGGAAACACTAGTCCTTTTAATCAGAAAATAGTAAAACAACTTTTAAACCAGAATGTACTAGGGGAAACTCAGTGAACAAAAACTTTGAGAAGACACTCCTCTGCTGCTACATATAGACTAATCCTGCTCCCACATGTGACCCCGACAGAGAAACCCAGCACAGGCTGCAAGAGCAGAGCTTCTATCAAAAGCATCATCCAGGGCCCAATCAAACCCCAAAATGACAAATGTATAAAGCACACCCAAAAGAGAAGAGCAAGATTTTGAAAGCAGAACCCACATAGGGCAAAATACTCACCAAATTTATGTAAACCTATGTGGATTGGCTGCCTGCTAAAAAATAATTCTAAAAAATTCTTGAGGGGATTGTAAAATGATTCAGTCTCTTATTAAATAATATTCACAAACTTCAGAATAAAATCCAAACTTACTCCACATATAAAGAACTAGGAATATCTGACCAGTTGACAAGGAAATCAACAAACAATAGGGACTAATCGTAAGATAACTCTGATGTCATAATTAGTAAGAATTTTAAGGGCAAGCCAAATAGTTTAGTGGATTAAAGCTCCTGCAAGCAGGCACAGGGGTTAGGGGTTCCATCCTCAGGCCTGCTGTGCTGGCCCCTCCCCCAGGGCATGCTGAGACTGCAATTGAGACTGGGCACAGTGACATGTGCCTGTAATCCCAGCTCTTAGGAGGCTGTAAACAGGTGGATCACTAAGAGTCTGACCTAGTAGTGAGGCCCTGAACACCCTGCAGACCCTTCCCTAAAAGAATAGCAAAAAAAGGGGGATTTTAAAGTAGGAATTACCACAATGGTAAATCCTCTTATAATGAATTCAAAAAGGTCTGCACCAAGACAAACCATAAAAAAGTATACCAACATTGTTTCTCTTCATTTATATCCTTGCTTTAACCCAAATGCAAAAAACATCAGAACAAAAACAGTCAACCTCCAATACATCAATATCTGAAATTTTAAAATTCAGTAAACCATCTCTATAGCAGATTGAGATGAAAACAAAAACTGTCAGCAACTTGACAAATCCACAGAAATCAACCAGCCTGAAGAACAGAGAGAACAATAACTTTTTAAAACATATACGAGCAAAATTTGAAAAATATGTAGAACATTATCAAAATGTCAAACTTGTATTATTAGATTCCCAGAGGAAGTGATGAATGATATTTGATGCAGGCAAAAAGTATTTGAAGAAATAATGACTGAAAGCATCCCCAACTGGTTGAAAGCATCCCAGATTTGCTAAAATATATTAAAGATTCAGTAAGCCAAATGAACGCAAAGAGGATAAAATCAAAACCATACACAGACATAGCACAATCCAACTGCTGGAAGCAGCTAGAGAAGGATTCATTACATATCAAGGAGAATCCAAATTATGATAGATTTCTCATAGGAAATCATGAAACCCAGAAGAAAGTAGAACAGTTTTAAACTACAGAAGGAGAAAGATTCTCTACCCAGGATTATATTCAGCAAAAATACACTTCAGGAACAAAGTAAAAATAAAGAGATTGTCAGACAAAGGAAAGGAAACAGAAATGGTCATCAACAGGCCTATGATACCAGAAATGCTTTCCTGATGCAACAAAATGAGATCAGAATGAAGGAAGAAGAAAAGTAGTAATAGTAGAATGAGCAGATTTTTTTCTCATAAGTTTAAAAAGTATACCTAGCATTAGAAGGCAAAGATTTCAACAGTTTCGGGAGAGCAGAAAAAGACCTATAGGTTGAATAGTCCTATTTTTACTGTTCAAATCTGATACGGTCCTTTGGAGATGCCCAACGGATAAGATCTACATAGATTCTCCAGGTTCCATAAGCTCTAAAGTCAAAAACACTTCTAGTCTAAAGCATGTCAGATAAGGACTACCCAGACCTGTACATAGTTTACAAGTCATAGGCAGAGCACTAAAATAAGTATGTGTACTATAATCTAAATCAGACCCCAAGGGGGTTGGGGAATTAGCTCTGTGGCACAAGTGCCTGCTTGGCAGGTACAAGGTTGTGAGTTTGAACCCCGGTCCTGCAAAAAATAAATTAAATAAATAAAATAAATCAGACCCCCAAACTCAATCACAATATAGAGACAGCCAAAAGGCAGTTGGCAAAGATTCAAGTAATGCAAAATATGGCAAAAAGCAACAATAGAGTGCAGAAAAATAGAAGGTACAAGCAAAAATAAAATAGCCCAAATGCAACTGTGCCAGTAATTACAATAAATAGAATGATACAAGCATGCAAATTAAAAAGTATAAAACTGGACAAAATGAAGCAATTATGTGTTCTCCACAAAATCCCACATTAAATATGATGATATGGGTGGTTTTAAAATAAAAGGAAGAGCCAAATAGACAGTATTTGACTGAAACCCAAGCCAGCAAGGGGCTGGAGTAGGGAATAAAGGCCGGCTTGAGCAATTCAGCAACAATGCTGCCTCCAAATTTCTAAAAGTAAAAAAAAAAAAACTAAAAACATTAAAGTCCAGGTATCTAGTTCAGTGGCAAAGTGCTTGCCTAACATGTGCAAGGCCCTAGGTTCAATTTCTAATACACTAACGTAGAACATAATACATAGCAGAAAAAATAAACCTGAAAATAAAAATTTTTCAAGATAATAAAATTATTGATTCAACAAGGAAACGCTAAAAAAATAAAGCTAATCATATAGGCCTCTAAGAATACAACATCAAAAGCAAAAGCTGATAGGATAGAAAAAAATAAGTAGATAAACCCATAATTACTCTTGAAAACTTTAATAATCTTCTCTTAGAAACAGACAGGAAAAATTAAAAATAGTTAACAAGAATACAGAAAAACTAAGTATCACTAGCAACTTTTAACTGACATCAATCTTGCACTATATCAACAAGAGTAAATTATTCTGTTGAAATTAAAATGGAACATTTACCACAATATATTAACTCTCAGCCCACAAAACAAACAAATTTTAAAGAAATTTGACCCTACAAAAGCATATTATTTAACTAAAACAAAATTAACCTAAAAATCAATGGCATAAAAATATCTAGATAATTTCTAAATATTCAGAAACTAAACCACACATCTCAACACCATCCATGGGCCAAGAAGAAGGCATTAAGAGAAATTAGAATATATTTTGAACCAAATGAAAGTATTACATTTGAACATTTGTAGAATTCAGCTATGGAAACATATAAAATGAATGGCATTTAATTCTTAAATAATGAAAGACCTCAAATATTAATAAACACTTGTGCCTTATGAAACACCACACACACACACACACACACACACACACCACATCTAATCATCTAATTCCAGAGTTTGTCAACTACACATTTTTTCCATTTCCTCTCCTTAGAAAGCAGTCAGATAAGCATGTGCTTTAGTATGACTAGGGTCAGGACACCTACACACAAAGTCCTGTGGCAATCTTGCTCAGGTTACACAAACTGTAACACTTATTTGTTTACCTCTGGAAAAGAAAAGCCAAGATAAATAAAACATTTCATTGAAAGACTGAGTTTTCATCCAGCAGAAACAAGAATTTCAAGCTGCTTCCTGATGTTCACAACTGAACAAGGATGATAAAGGAAAAGTCATCAGAATTTCTACTAGAACCTGTCTTTCAGGGAATTTTTGCTTTCAGTATTACCTGAGATAGCAAAAGCTACATGACTGTATCTGCTTTTTGCATACATTCATAACCCTTTTAGATAAAAACCACACACACACACACACACACACACACACACACACACACACACACACATGCACTACCCCCAGAACATAGGCAGTCACATTCAATTGACAGTACTGGGAAAATAAAATTCATTATGATATTAAACTGCATCATTGTTAGGCTAGCCTTTCACTGTAAGGAGGATCTTTCATTTAATGAAATGATTTCATTCACATAAAGTCATAACTGAGACACTGCAATGTAGTGGCCTCCACAGCTTGCCACATGCCTCTTTCCACAAAAGGAAAGAGCTGAGCCTTTGTGCATGTGCTATCGGAAGCTGTCCAGGTGTGGGGGCTGCAGAATCCAGAGGCTGTCACTTCAAGGGCGACCACAACGAGCCTAACAAAATGCAGCAGGTGCACACATATAGCGACAAAGTCTGCACGTGCTGTAGGAGAAGGTGAAATGCAGAAAGCCTGGGGTATTCTGAAGACGGAGACTGACAGAGACATAAAGGCGCACGAAGCAACAAACAGACAGGGAGGTGATGCCTGCTGCCTGGAAAAACACTGAGGCATTAGTGTCTGCTTGATTATTCAACAAGACTTGCTTCTGCACAAACTCCAGTCCAGACAGGAAAACCAAGCCATCAGGGTTTAATTACAGATTTACATTGGAGAAGAATTGTTTTTTATTTTGCCTTCCTGATTTTCTTTCAGTGATCAAAATAATAGCTCAGTTTAAATTTATAAACTAAGAGAAAAATTGGTCTCCAAAAGGAAATAAGGTCTAACTACAGTACAATTACTATGAATGTTACATACATGCAGCAGAGTTGTATGAAAATGAACTGCTGCCTCTGTATTCCTTAGCTTATGCTAACACAAACTTTGAGATGTATATGAATGAACCTGTCAGAAAGCAAGAGAGGAAGGGAGTGGCACGCTCTCCCCACAGGTCCTACACATCTATAACACATCTATAAGCTCAGTCCTTGCAAGCACAGGCCAAGCAAGTAGCATCAGTGCCCACTCCTCAGCACGTGAAGGAAATAGGCCAAAGAGGAAATTTCCTCAAAGCTAAGAATTTACCATAGAACAAGCCTAAAATCAAACCACAAATATGAGGTCAAAGTGTGTTTTGCGTAGCCATCTATGTCCAGCAGAGCTAAGGATGCCTGCATGTCCTTAGTTTTCTTAACAACGATGCTAAGTCCAAACCCCTGAATTTAGAAAGCCTTTTCTAGCATCAGACGCACAGCTAAAGCTCAACAAATACTAAATTGAGTCCCTTCCTAAAAAATATTAAGCTACATGGTAGGGACATCCAAAAACACCAGCAAAATGAAAGTTATGCTTTCTTTTACACTCATGCAAACACACACACACACACACCATATAAGAAACATAGCCTGATGTCAAAGGAAGCTGGTTGAAAATCTAGCTCGATCACTTTCTGGGTGTTTAAATTTTTCATAGCTTTGATATTGATATCCTTATCAGAAACATAAGAATTAAAACAATTCTGGGAGTGCACTCAAGAGTAAAGCAAGAATGTGCAGAAGTGCCTACCAGAGTACCTAGTCCACAGCCAATAAGGCACACGTGTTAGTCCCCTCAGTCACAGTACATTGTTCCTGAAACTATTCATAATTAATATAAATGCTAGGTCAACTGGCTCTGAGTAAGAATCTATGTAATAACCATAATAGAAGCTGATGATATCAAGCACTAGAGATTGCTGCCTTTATAAACACTTGTTCAGATGGAGCATCCTCGGAAGCTAGCTAACTGGACCTCAGGTCTTTGCTCTGCAGCCAGAAATGGGGCGAAGTACTTGAAGTGCTTCCCTTTCTGAGAGCTGCTTGGAGTCCCACAGCACAGAGCAGCACTCCCAGACCAGCATGGCCTCCACTGCGCAGGTGCTGTCGCTGACCTCCACTACCCTTTGGCAGCATCGGGCCCCTGCTCCAGGCTGGTATTCAAGTAAGAGAAAGAGCACGGGAAACCTTTACTGAAAACTCCTACATATTAGCGGTGCTTCTCCCTCTGTAGTAACTAAATGCATTGATTCAAGCTCATGTAATATGCTTTACAAAAGGTAGAAAATAGCTGAGGATTCATCCATCCTTGCCTGTCCCTTCTTCTGCCCTGATTCTTTTCCTAGTTTAGTGAGCAACCTTTCCAATTCCTGCCTCTACCTGGATGTGACCACTTGAAGAATGTAATGCTGAGTATGTGAATGCAGGCACATTCATGTTTCATTGTTCTTTGAAAAGATGGAAAAGGACTGGAAGAAAAATTTATTTCTTATGGGAAGCATGTAGGAGTGATTGCTCTATGATAATCTTAATGAGATTGCATCTCTTTATAAGATGATTACCATAGTTCTTGCCATTAACACGCAGCAGCGATTTTTCAGTCAGTTTGAGGAAAGATGTTAAAATTCAATAACAATCATGAAAATACTGAAAAGTTTATAATAATGAATTTGGAGGCTTCCCCTAGTTTGTTGCTTATGAATATGTAGTCAAATAAATGCTAAACAATTATGTATCATAAGTACTTGGAGAACATTCTGGAAATATATGATTGTCACTCTAGATAATATATATTTCTATTTGCCTGAAGTTCTGATTACAGTTCTGAGAATGCAGTTAGCTCTTATAATCAAAATTCTATCTTTAGTAATACGATCTTATATTCTAGTTGCTTCACAAAAAACTTGACAATTATTCTGACAGGCTACCTATATCAAAATCTAAATGGCATGTTGCAACATTTAAAAACACAATCATAGCCGGGCGTGGTGGCGCACGCCTGTAATCCCAGCACTCGGGAGGCTGAGGCAGGAGGATTGGTGCGAGTTCGAGACCATCCTGGGCTACAAAAGTGAGCTCAAGGCCAGCCTCAACTGCATAGCGAGACCCTGCCTCAAAAGGACAAAAAAAAAAAAAAAAAAAACACACACACAATCATGTGTGCATTCTTAAAAGTAAATAAAGCAGAGGTATTATCCCAAGGTCACATACTTCTGTTTCTGAAGATGATGTAAGGAAATTGTGTCAAAGAAATATTGACTGTGAAGCACTACAATGGTTAAAATTACAAATAAAAAACCTTAGTCAATATGAATACTAATAATAAATGTCTATATGTACAGCTTAACATGAAAAAAGTAGTTTCACATTATTAAAACCCTGAATTTAAGCCGGGTGTGGTGGCTCACGCCTGTAATCCCAGCACTTGGGAGGCTGAGGCAGGAGGATCGGTGAGAGTTCGAGACCAGCCTGGGCTACAAATGTGAGCTCAGGACCAGCCTCAACTGCACAGCGAGACCCTGTCTCAAAAAGACAAAAAAAAAAAAACCCTGAATTCTAATTTTATAAAGGAAAACTATATACTACTCTATTATGGCAATTGATATTGACAAGTTCAAGTCTACAATCATGAAATATTCCCTTAAATACAGTATTGTTTTTTCTCTGAAATGGGATCTGATAACAGTTCCTTTCAATTCACAATGACAATAACACTGTCATACCAAATCTATAGTGTCAACAGGTTTATGATCACAAACACTTGATGAGCCGAACATTGTACCTACCCTTCAATAATGCCTGCAGTGTGACAGGGCTTGATGGCTTCCATAGTGAACATGTGGCAGCTTCTGATTTATTACCTTGTTTCCCAGGATTATGATGGCTTTTTGGCTATACTTTCAGCAGCTATTTCATATTTGAGAGCTACACTATGATAAACGTCTACTATCTGAAAGATATACTCAACAGAATGCAGCCTTGGAGAACAACGATTTAAATGCAAATTGCCAGCCTTGCCTCCCTCTCAGAATATGAAAGAGTGATTCAAAGCCAAGCAAAAGGGGACCTCTGCCCTCTGAGGCACTGACTCTGCTCTTTGAGGACTGTCATTTTCAGGATACCACCCCGTGAATATTTAAGCAATCTGAAATGGACAATGCAGCAATAAATTTTGCTGAGACTCACCCAAGTAGTACATTGATTACAAAAGCAGGCATGAAGCTGAGCAATTAGTGAGACATTCATTTACATGCCACCAAATGCTCAAGGTATTTGGAAAGCTATCACCATCGGTCAATAAATTATGTCATTTTATCTCAACTAATTGACAAAGCATTCTTCCACACAGAAACCTGAAAAGAGCATCCCAAGGAATGAATTTCACAGGCAGGTGTCCACTTGTTAAGGCTTCCTCGTTAAACATGTCAAAGGATGTTGAGTTCTTATTAAAAAGAAAAACAAGATTGCCTAGTTTTGTCTAATTTTTGCTTTGGGAACACCATATACATGCTATTGGTGATTTAGCACAGAAGTTCATCTGACAACTAACTGGCACATAGATGTCAGCTGTCAACACAGCATGTATGTGTTCACGTCCTAGAAAGATTATGGTGTGTATCATTTTATTCTACTACGTGGTTTCTGACTCCCCTTTCATTTGACTGCATGGCAATAAAACACCGAGAAAACATAGCCTTTCAAGCTTATCAGACTCCTAAGCACCATACACTAATTTGTGTATTAGCAAGTCCCACATGGCTACCGAGTTATTGATTCTGCCATCTAATTCCCTTCCTTTGACAGGAAGGATATTGCTTTTAGGATAAATAAAACAATCTCCACAATTATTCATGTTTAGTGCTTAGAGCTGTGTTTGCAGAAACCTTTTTCCAAGGAAGAAAACATACACAGTATTTTCACAGCATAACAGATCAGTTCAAATGAAGATCAGCTTGTTGGGTCTTTTGTAGGACAGATATTAAAGCATAACCATGGCCAGGAGTGTGTTCTTCCTGACTCACAAAACCCAGAGATAGTAAAGTATTTTGCATTTTCTGCTTTGTTGATTCATCAAATCTGTGCAAAACTTGTCTTTGTAGTATGTTAACAGGCTCCCCACGAATCACTGCTGATATAACCAAAAATGTATATGGCAACTAAGTCAGACATGGTTTCACTAGTAATGGCACAGAGAGGAAGATCAAAAGAGTCAAAAAGCCTCCAGCAATTAAAATACAGATCTTTTTTGTAGAATACTTTTAAACACTTCCAACTACAAATCATACATTCCAGCCAAGTATTTTGGGGGTGCAAATGGCTGGGAAGAAGGCAGAAGTTAATGACTTTGAATTAACTATTTGATTCTGTAGTGAGAAAAGAAAACCCAACAAAGTAAGTCCTTCTACCCATTCACTACATGCTGTGCACCCCAGCTCTTTATGGAAAATGGCAACACACTGGTGAGCAATGTAAATTCGTTGATTCAATCTGATCTGCCTGTTCCTGCACCTTAAAATTCCTAGGTACCATGCATGAGGACCAGTTTAGATTTTCAATTAGATACAATAGTAACAATTCATTGCTATCAGATTAAGTGCTGAGAAATCATGATACGAGCACCTAGAATGGAGCATTTCTTCATTTGAAAGCTGTATGCGTATGTTTTGGGTGTTAAGAAATCCTGAAGTTAGGGAATTTTTGTATGTCTTATAGCAATTCTATCTTGCACAAAAACAAGGCAAACAGAACATATGTAAAGTTTACTTGGCCACCATGTATAAAAAAGTGAGCAAACATTTCCACATAGATCCCTATCTCACCAGTGTATCTGAAGTTGTAGCATCAGCCTCAACATTCCCAGAAGTAGATCTTCCAGACCTATCTTACATATTTCAGTCCTCATCACAAATATAGCCACTTCACATCCACACTCCAATCAGAATCATTTCTCTGAAGATAATGAAGAAAACATTAGCTTTCAGATTCCACTAAGCTATAGCAAAACAAGTGATCAAAGCCAAAATTATAAAACTCATAATAGACAACACAGCATCACGGAAGAACAAAGTGGAAGGGCTTCAAGAAGTATCATAGAAGCTGTAGCAATCAAGTGGGGTATTGGCAAAAGAACAGAAACATAAATCAACAAACAGAGTAGAGAGCCCAGAAACAGGTTATTCTTTAAAAAAAAAAAAAAAAAAAAAACCAATACATGATAATCCAGACTATTTAACAGACGGCTGCAAGCAGCACCTCCACAAGTATGGGGAAATCAACTTGAATCTTGGGATACATTTATACCTTTCAAACTTTTACACATATAATTGTAAAACACAGAACTACAAAAATCTCAATAAAAATCTAGATGACCTAGGGTTTGATGCTGACTTTTTGTAATAATGACTTAAAGGAAGATTTAAAAGAGACAACTGTTAAAACAGACTTAAGAAAACTAAAAATGTCTCTTCCACAAAACATAGACCTAAAAGGAGGAAAACACAGGTCATATGCTTAGAAAAAAATATTTTCAAGAAATGATGTCTAATTTAGAATTTCTACCAAAGTATACAAGGAATTTTCTGAAAGTCATCAGTAACAAACAACTCAAAAATATGCCATACCTTAATAAGAACTTCATCAAAGAAAATACACAAATGGCAAATAAATATATGAAAATAGGCTTTATATGATATGTGATCACAAAAATGTATCCTAAAACCCCAGTGAGATACTGCTGCACATCTATTCGAATGACAAAAATCCAGAATACTAACATTAGCAAATGCTGTACAAGATTTCTTTTTGTATTTTTGAGACAGGGTCTCACTGTGCAGTTCAGGCTGGCCTTGAGCTCACTTTTGTAGCCCAGGCTGGTCTCGAACTCACACTGATTCTCCTGCCTCAGCCTCCCGAGTGCTGGGATTACAAGCGTGCACCACCACGCCCAGCTTGTACAAGATTTTTTAAGCAATATAACTTCAAATTTATTGGTGTTGGGAATACAAAGTTGTATAGCTACTTTTCAAGACATTTTGGAGGCTTCTACAAAAAATATACCTACTTTCATCATGTGACCTGGCAACCATACTTCATTGCATTTACCCAAATGAGCTAGAAATCAGTTCTACCTAAAAACTAGCACACAGACTTAGACAGCAACTTTATTTATAACCTCCAAAACGTGAAAGAAGCTAAGATGTCTTCTAATAGTGAACAAATAAACAGTGGTAGATCTAACAATGGAACATCATTCAGTGCTATAGCAAATGGTCCATGAAAAGACATGAAAGAAGCTTAAATGCATATTATTAACTGAGGAAGCCAATCTTAACAGGCTATATACTGTCTAATTTCAACTACATGACATTGCAGAAATGGTAAAACCATGAAGACAATAAAAAAATAGTGATTATCAGGGATTGGAAAGAGAAGGAGATAAGCAAACAGAACACAGAAGATGTTGAGGGGAGTATAACACTTCTGTCTACATTATAATGGCAGATATATGTCATTTCTCACTTGTCCAAATTCACAGAATGCACATTACTACCCTATGGCACTCTACCAGGAGATGGTGAATCTATGCAAGCATGCAGGCAGAGGGTGTTCAGGGCACCTCTGTACCTCTCACTCAGTTATACTTGGAGCCTAAAACCCTTTATAAAAGTGAAGTCTATTGTTTCTTGAAAGATGAAAAAGCAAACCAGAATACAAGTCTACAAATTCCTTCCTGTCCTTTAATTCTGAATCATCCAGCCCCAGTGGAAAAAAAAAAAAAAGAAAAGAAAAAATAGTGTTGATGTATAGGTCCCCAGTAGCTAACGCCTTCTGTTACAGCTCCTCCTGTGAATTCTATCTTCACTTTTCATAGCTACAGAGCCCACTAGGAGTTAACAACTGTCAGGCAGACAAGAGTCATTGTGGCCCAGAGGTCAGCAATCTTATTAAATCCCTATGCTACCACTGGGACTAAAGAATGCCCATACTGCTCAGTGCAAGGCAGAGGGGGGAATGATTGAAGAGAAAGAGTTAGAAAAGACCATGAGGGAAATGAATAAAGACTAGGAACTGGACGAGAGGTGCAGTAAAGAGAAAACCAAATGAATTCTGCACTTGCACAATCCCTAACCTTTATATATACCAATGAAGCACATATTGGGTGTAATTAAATAATCATTGCATCTGGTAAACTCCAGAGTGCAATCTTACATTTTTGTTATAGATGTCATTCTGCTGTGAATACACAGCCCACACCCAGAAATACTGGTAAAGTCATCCTTTGGCATTTAGTACACAAGTGCTAAGATTCTGTGAGTCTGAAGCATATTGGCGTTTATTTTTATAGTGGCAATGTTCCAAGATATGCACTGTCTGTCATTTTAATGAACATGAATTGGGCAAGAGAAAATAAACATAATCCAACTTCTGATTTTAACTCTTATTTATAGATATTAAATGTATTATTAAACATACTTTCTAGCATTGTCTTCAATTATTCAATTAGGGATTTGTTCCTTCTGTTCATAAACATTTAGGTTTGAGGGAGAACCAATAATCATTGGACTTGTCAAAAGGTTATAATAAGTGCAGAGACCTAGGAACTATTTTCAAACACTGCAAGTTGAAAAACAACTGGTTTGGTTTAACAACAAAAATAAAACTTAATAATGAACAAGTCATCACCTATTTCAACAAAACCTTCTATGATTACATGGAAAACTATAGGCATGTTATATTTTACACTGATATTTTGCAGTGCTTTTTAAAAGGCATAATAGAAGAGAATATTCAAATTTAAGATAATCAGCATGGAAAGTAGACATTATATTTGAAAGGTGGCAAACAGCCTGTCGTTATTTAACCTGGGGAAATAAACGGAACTTGAGAAGAGATACACATGCTCTTGATAGCAAATTTCAAAGTAGAAACAATGAACGAATTTAGACAAATAGGTGCCACTAAAGAAAGTAGAAATTTCAAAATTTTATCATTAATTAAAGATAAAAACAGCTTTGTAAGTGAAAAAGGATTATCTAGGAAAAGAACAAAACAGGATAGTTACTGAAAAATTTCAGCCTTCAAAATTATTCCATAAAATTTCAGGACCTGTTGGGGCAGGTAGACTATGATTTAGATTGCTGGACATGGTAGCCAGTTATAGAATATTCATGTGTCCTAATCTGGGATACTTTAAGGACTAATGACCAGGTCACTTACTGCCAAGGTCAGTTGATCAAGGACAAAATTTAAATTGCATTTATTTAACATTTCCAGAACTATGGTTTTAATCACAATAAAGATAAGTCAATGAACAAAGAAAATATGCTAAACATTCAATACAGCAACAAATACAACTCAAATACCTCATTTCCCTTTCCTTCGCCTAATCCCAAGGCCATTTTCCACTGGCAGACAAGATGAAACAGAAATAGATTGAATAAACACAATGGGAGAATTGGCTCTGATCTCGCAAATCAACAAGGCGCTTTTGTACCCTTTCAGCTGACATCATCCATCACTTTAATATGATTTTATTCAGTTTCTTTATAAACAGCGTTTAAGTGGTAAGCCAAGAAGGGGAGAGGCACTTGAAGAGCCAGTCTGTTCCCGCTGGTGTACTGTCATACACTTCCTATGACGACTTTCCAACCAGCGTTCTATGTTTATATGGTAATTCTTCATTAGCTGTTTTGTGGAAGGCAAGTTGGATTAAGAGCTTTAAACTCTGTTCAAACCTAAAGGTCTCATGCAACTTGGAAATTAGAGCAAAGTCAAAGTACAAACAGCATGCCAAATGGGAAGATATTTCAAACTTGATATTATTTTCTTTTTGTGTGGAGATAGTATATTAAAAGCAGTAATTTATTTAATGTTTATTTGGTATTTTCACTAAGCTTGGTCCTAGACATTAGGCATACAGCAACAAACTAAAGCCACTATCATCATTAGCTTACACTGTAGTGATATCTTTAAAGAGCTCTACTATGCTTGAGCTAGGAAACACTGAAACTATTATAAATGTTGACTTAAGCAAAAAGACTAGAAAGTGTACACAAACACACACATGCACATATATGTGATACATGTAAAATATGACCCCAGAAATTGAAAAAGCAGAACAAGTTCTAGGGAAAGGAAAGTTAACAGATTAATCACTAAGTGAATCAGAAAGGTATGTAAGAAAATATCCAAAGCCAAAGAGCATTATTATGGATCCATCAGCCATAGGTCACGTGACCAGAGACCGCTTGAGGTGAGTGCTTTTTCTGTTTGTGATGAGCCTTTGATCACTTTCCATCAAGTACCTAATAGGTATTAATTCTATCATTCCTTCTATCTTTATGTGCTTACTAAACTCAAATTACTACAAGAGGATTATAAAGATAAAAAGATCTGGTGCCAGACTTCAAGTAGTTCAGAGTGTTAAATAACACACAAATAGATAAATCATAATATAGTTAAATCAGCATAAAACAGAAATATTGAGTGTAATATATAATATTGTATTTCACTGAATATTCATTGCCTGAATTATGTTGTAAAAACAGAAAACAAGGTAAGTTAAAAAATAGCAAAGGTGCAACATATTCACAGGGAAAAAAAGATTGCCAAATAACCAAGATGTAGCTCTGATTATGAGACACATCTTGACCTTGGAGATACTTGGAGATTAGCATCAGAGAAAAAAAACAGTACTTCAAGCTGCTTGATTAAAAGCCTCCTCCTCTATATTTAGAACTATACCTGAAAGAAATTATCCATGCTCACATTTAAGATGAGGTCAAGAACAGGACAGAAATTTACCATGATATGAAGTCACAAGCAGCAGTACAGAAAGCAGCATACTGACCTTCAAAGGGACTTGGACAGTGCCCTTCCAACCCAAGCCTGTCCTTGTACCATCTGTAATTCTCCCATTCCCAAAGAGATAATTATTCCTGTACAAAGCTTCAAATATGTTTGTTTCCTGGTTTGGAAACTACAATTGTGCTAAGTCTTTTAAGAAAAGTTTGTCTTGTGAATCCAGTGCTTGTCTGATGAATCAGTTAATGAATGACTCTTCAACACAATCAGTTAAAGACAATTAAGGTTGATTTATAAATACTAGAATGTGAAGGTATGGTATAAAAGTGGCAAATATGCTCACATTTCTCAGTCTATTTTATTCAAATGTACCCTGTCCAAGAGTTTTTTGTTAGAATTACCAAACAAATGTAAGCTGTTACATCACCTAGTTTGCTAACTGAAACAAACAGTGGTGTCTGAAGCATGAATTGAAATATAATTTTAGGGCTAGCAAGATAGTTCAGCCAACTATAGCACCTGCTTAGGCAAGTGTGGGGACCAGGATTAGATCCCTGTTATCACAGACCACACTAGCCCATGCCCCAGGTGCACTGACCCCGCCACAGAGTCCAGGCGTGGTAGTATACCCCTGCAGTCCCAGTGCTGGGAAGGCTGAAAACAGGAGGATCACTAGGAATCCCAGCTACGTGTGAAACTATATCAAATACATAAAAACAAAATAAAGTGAAACAAGATATAGTTCGAAGACACAAAAGGAGAGGAAATAATGTATTCTTAAAATAAAATGCGAGTCCAACAATCACCTGTGCACTGAGGTTTAAGATTTCCTACTTTAATGATAATATGAAGAAGAAAGATGTGTTCCAAATATTTAAAATATATTTCAGGCCACTGTGTAAGAGTTTGCAAAAATTAAGACTGGCGAGGCTTCACAAAGACAGAATACAAGAGGGCTTCTGGTCCCCTAACAAACAAAATGCAATGCTGTGAAATCCATCAGAGCCAGTGTCTTCAGAGGTGAGCTCCATGGGCAGAAGTCCTGAGTTACTGATGTAATGAAGGGCATCCCTAAGACCTTTCTTACCATCACTGTAGGTAACAAAAGTTTCTACTTCCTCTGTGCTTACCATGTGCCCAGTGCTTTACACTGTGATTAACACTGAAAAATGCATCATCCACTTAATTCTCATTACCTAAACCTTTCACTCCTCATTTTAATTCTACCAAGTTTGGGGGAACAATACCAGCTACACTTTCCTCTAACCATTCTGTCCTCTTTACATGAACCACCAGTACATTATCATAGGCTTTCTTTCATCTCCCTTAGCGAAACTATGTACTGCATTTCTTTACTGACTTTGATTCACAAGACAAAGTCCCTTCCACCCACTTTCTGTTTTGCTGGAGGCTGAACCTTTAAAAAATACAAGGTCATCGCTGCCTCCAAGTGCCACAGCTTCTACCAGAGCATGTAATCGCTGCACCGTATGATCCCAGTCTATCCTTCCACATATAACCGCTGCCCCTCTCAACTCTATGTTCTAGGTCCCATGTGGTTCAGCTGCTGCTCGTTGCCATGTTTGTACAAGTCAAGCTGCTTCACCTCTCCATGCCTCCTACAAACTCTTCCAGATTGTCTCCTCCCCTGTGACAACAAGCATGACACACACCCCCATTCCCAACTACTACCACCTATTAAAATAACAGGCACGAACAACAGATATTTCTTCATTCTCTTGCAGCACACAGTCCATGATGAGGAAGTAGGCTGTGACAAGATATGGCACTGAGGCAAGATTAGCAAGCTCCTCCCCAAAGCACGTGCTCTAACTCGGCAAGTCTCACTAGCACCCACGGAGCAGTGCTCCCTGACACTCAGAGGCATAGGTGACAGAGCTGACCTGATCAGTGAAGCCAGCACATACTAACTAAATGAAGCCAAGTAACATAAACAGAAACTCCTTAGTCCAGCAACTTATCACACCAGTGAAAAAGCATGTGAAGTGAGAGTGTCAACAAAATTCTTCTTTATTATATCTGGCTCTCATTAGGTGCAGGTTCTATTTGTATGCACAGCATGTCTATTTTTATAGCTTCACTCTAGCCACATAGATGATTTCTTCCTTTGTCTGCACTGCTTTGAGAAGTCATTTTCAAAACTATGAATCTGTGTAACTCTTTTCCTTTCCACTTTGTCATTAAAGATATGATTTTACTGTATCTACCAGGATAAGAAATGAGTATCTGTGGTGTTGTTTTCTTGGCTTTTTTTTTTTTTTTTGTGTGTGTGTGTGTGTGTGTGTGTGTGTGTGTGTGTGTGTGTGTGTATTTTAGGGAAGGGTCTACAGGGTGTTCAGGGTCTCACTACTAGACTGGACTCATAGTGATCCACCTGTTTACAGCCTCCCAAGAGCTGGGATTATAGGCACGTGCCACCACTCCCAGTCTCAACTGCCCTCTCAGCGTGCCCCGGGGCTGGGGCTGGCATGGCAGGCCTCCAGATTGAACCCCTGGCCTTTGCACCTGCTAGTAGGCACTTTAATCCACTGAGCCATTTGGCCAGCTCTGAGTATTTGTGTTAATGACAACTAAGACAATATACAATCTATCACCACACCTAAAGGAAAGAATGATTTTAACGTACTATCTGATCTCCCTTCTAGAAATAAAAATTCAGTGATTATGTGCCAATGTTTATATTTTTAAATGGACAAAACTCTCTTATATATGTTCCACTTTCTCCATCTTTTCCTAATTTCTTCCTAGAAATTATATACTCACATGAAACTAATGGTTAGCTTCATTGCAAATAAAGTCATCATTTCAGCAGTCAAATGCATGTGACTCTCTTTCCATGTGTTGTGTTCCAAGCATTTTAAAACATCTTACACTACTTTGGGTTGTTATCTGTTGATTTCCACTAGTCCTAATTTTGAATCAGTAGGGGAGAAAAGTACCAGAGAATTTTAAATGAAAGTTTACATTTAATTAGTGCATTATCAAGTTACCCTAGCATACAATTATTTGGGCTAAAAATACAAGCAGTGCTGGATGAAGCAATTCCTTTGCTTAGGATTGTATCCATTTTTCTAAGCAGAATTTAAATGCAAATGCTATTTTTTCCCAAATTTCACATAGTGTTACAGAAAGTATCAGAAGAATATGAGACATAAAAATCTAATGAATGGAACACACAAGCTTCATCAGATAGAGATTAACAAGTCTCTCAAAATTATCAGAGGGCATTACTTGCATAGTGTTAGCCATGGGTCAGCATCCCAGTACACAGACTGCTCTGAATTAGAAAAGCTAAGGACTCAGCTAAAGCCAACTATACTGACCACTGGAGCTCAAGGGACTGTGGTCAAACATCCAGCAACCCAGCTGGGTCAGGAATGGACCTCAAGATGTCCAGAAGTAAACAACAGTTAATGACTTAGTAGGTTCCAGCCTACCCAGTTATTCAAATGCACTTTCCTCCAGTTCTTTTGAATTAAAGAAATAATTTAACACCATACAACATCTTGGATATGGATATAGGTAGGAAATCATCCTAAATATTCCAAGACCCAACAACTGGAAAGACAAAACAGTTCCATCTTGTTTCTTAAACCTGGGGTGCGGAGTACCATCACAAAAAGGTTCAAAAATCTTGTTGCTGGGCCTGGTAGGATGGCTCGGTGGTCTAAAGTGCCGGTTTGGGAAAGCTTAGGCGGCTTCAGGGACTATGGTTCGAGCCCCAGCACCGCATGCTGCACCGGCCCTGTCCTCAGGGTAGGCTGAGCTGGCCATAAAAATAAATAAATAAACAAACAAAAGTTCTAAAGCAAGAAAAAATAAATAAATAATAAAAAATTAAAAATTAAAAATCTTGTTGCTTACTTTTTTTTTGCCGGCCGGGGTTTGAACTCAGGACCTTATACTTGCTAGGCAGGTACTTGTGCCATGCAACTATCTCCCCGGACCCAATTTGTTTAAGGTTATAGATAATGAAACAAAGAAGTGCATTCTTAGGGTTTCTGGAACTAGTGTGCTCAGCCAGATGGCTCTGTCACTTGGTGACACTGGAAAACTAATTCCTTTAGATGTGAGTTTTTCATCCTTAAGAATGAAATAACTAGCTCATTGTAAGATTTTTTTCCAATGTATGCAAAGACCTTAGACTTTCTTTACCATTGCAAATAAAACTTCGACATATCTAAGTGAAATAATGAGGTTAAAAAGCATATATTGTAATGTGTAGGTGTCCCCTGGGAGACCAATCTCTAGCCACCACATAAAAACAGTGGTAATTCATTTCTGTCAGATTTCTCCAAGGAAGACACATTCTCCTTCAGCAACAGAGCCACATACTTAAAGGAAATGCTAAAAAGAATATTGTAGAAATTGTTCAAATCCACATGCAGATGGATTCGTAGAGGGGACCTGTCCCAAGAAAAGGCCCTTTGAATGTTGGGGGAGGGGCCAGAGACAGTACATCAACTCTCAGTAAAGGATAAACGTATTGCTTCTGTTGCATGGCTGGATCACTGTAGAGGGGGTTCAGGATAGGCAGTGAAGTACCAGTGTTGTGTACTCTGCAATGGACACAGTGATCACCAGGACAGGAGGCTCCATGACCGAAAGCAGAGAGAAGCAGATGAATTTCTTTCTCAACTGGCTTCTTCAAACCCTAGGACTGAGAGTATAGATCTGTGCTTTACAAAGTGGACTAAAGAATTCAAATCTGTCATAAACCCATGTTAGCGTTTCTCCCCCAACAATCCCTATTATTACCCAACTCCCAGAACTGAAAAATAACATTCTTGCTTTGTTGAATGTAAAACAAAAATCTAGATCTAGGATTTTTGCCAAATCCCCATTGACTGACTTCATAATTTCCTACACTTACAATTTAAATTCTACAGCAAGTTATCTGGAGTCAATGAAACATAAGAAGTTATGCTTTAATGAATACAGAACAAATACTTGAATGAAAAGAACCCCCTCTTCTGCTGTATTACCAACACCTTTTCTAGTATAAATCAAATTCACTGCATAATGAAAGGGATTATGTGGAAGGTCTTTCTTTTCTTTTTTATGGATAAGTGAAACACATTATTGTACTATGATATTGTGCTCTAAGAATATGGATTAAATCATCTAAATATTTCCCTCTCCACCCCCCTCCTGACACACACACACACACACACACACACACACACACACACGCATGCATGCATGCAGACATACAGCTTTATGATAAAATATCTCAGAGACAAAACCCAGCACAATGACAATGTTACTCGGCAGCTTCTTTTTATACAACCTACAGCTCAAGGGAAGGTCAGCATCATAAAAAAAAGTGATGACTTTGAAATGTGTGTCATGAAATAGAGCTATTTATCAACATGCCTGACAAGAATAAGGTGAGAACCCATTTTAGCCAGCCAGAATGACTGCTGTACATCACACTCAGAGGCAGTAAGCCAAGACAGAATGAGTATTACCAAGTTGTTATGGTAACTAAATTGTAGCTGGTTCCATAAAACATTAGCTTTCCATCCCAGGGACTGTGTTTAAAATTCAATGCAAGTCAGAGCCTCTACTCCAAATGAGGCAGCTGGCGGTCACTGCTAAGTAACATGAGCCACCCAAGAAGAAAGTCCACTTGGGCAGGACACAGTAGCAACCTCAGCCAGGCCAGTTCAGTTGTTGCAGCCAGTGATCTCAGTCCCCTCACCTGTGACATCAGGACCACCAGACCAGCCTCCTGCAGCTGACTTCAACAACAAATAAGCACTCTCCACAAAGGCAAAGTAAAACAAAGCCAGTGTCATAGCACAGCTAAAAGTGAAATCACAAGTACAACAGGCATCTGCTACCAACAGCACTTGCAGAACACTGCTGAAGATAGAAGCTTTGGAAGCCAACGGCTGCAATTTAAATACTGACCCCTCCCTGACAGTTTACTGCTACTCTTTGCTTAAGCATCTCTGGATTACCTAGGTGAACATTGTGGGATTGCACAACGCTGAGAAGGATGAGTTTGGCATCAAAGAACTTGGCTTTTCATCCGTTTTTCTCCAGCTAACCAGCTGTATGACTTTAGGTGAATTACTTAAGGTCTTTCAAGCCTTTGTCCTTTCAGTGTAAAATGAGACAAAGCCAGCTACCCCTTCCAGTGAAGAAGTTCACATAGACCTACATGTGGCTTGGTAGGAACTTAATGGTCATGCTGGTGGGAGTACTTACTACTACGAAGAGGAGATAAAGTAATAAATATCTAAAACACCCACACCCTAATTTTTTGAGCCTGTGGTCCCTTGTATGTCAGAAGGGACTCTGTGGAAGTGGTTAAATATCTTCCAGTAGTGCAATTACTTTTGGATTATCCAGGTGAATTCAAGATAATCACAAAGCTACTTATTAAAAGATAGAAAGGGCTGGAATAATAAATGCAGAGGTCAGAGAAAGAGGTATCGGAGCATGCTAATGCTGGTGGAAGAAAGAACAGCCTGCCAGGGACTGTGGGTGGATGCTAGAAAACAGAGTTGACTCCTCTTGGAGCCTACAGTAGATGCCTTGATTCTGGGATTTCTGATCTCTACAAGTATAAGATAATGAATTTATGTTGTTTAAGTCTCCATAGCAGTACTGAATTGTGACAGGAACTATAGGCTACTAATAATATATTACCTTCTTGCTGTATTAAATGGGAAAGTATGGGAATAACCCATGGCATGTGGCAGTACCTGAGTGAATATTAGCTGGTGAAGTGTACCTGAGTGGTGGGCAAAACTCGAGGCGTCCCCAGGTAAACATAGTCATCTAATCACCCACTGTGGCCAATATCTGTCACCCACAATACCTGTATACCTCCTACTGTACATCAAACAGCTGCAGACAAGATGCCACCTCTAATCATTCATTCCCAGATAATCAAACCTGAAATTACTCAGATAAATAAATGAACCAGAAGGCAGGTATAACCAAGCAAGAAGTGCTTGAATGCTGAAAATTATCCAACCTGGACAGGAATTTCATTAGCCTAAGGCTCACTTACGACTCAAAGTAGAAAAAAAAAAAAAAAAAGCCCAATATTTTGGAAAGAAATAAAAAGCATGTCTACTTGCCTCAGGTCCTCTAAGACTGCTGAGCCTACAACAGAAATCTGATGGCATCCATGATGAAGAGATTTCTGATTAACTCTTGTAAAATTATTTCAAGTGCCTACCCCAACCAACAGTGACAAATGGACCAACACAGAAGGGGTGATAGTAAAGGAGTTCCCCTCCCACTCGTTGCAGCTAAGTCCACTGGGCCTGGAACATCGGGATTGCTCTCAGCAACGTGACTGCATAAGTGACATGGAAAGGGGGTTCCAAGTTCTTCAAGAGGCCTGTCTCCCTGCTGCCTGCCTGCTTCCTGTGTAGAGCAGAGGTGGCTTCTGCTGAGAACTATGACAATGCAGTAGCCAGGGTGATGTTAGGAGCAACACTCCCAAATCATGTGCAGGAAGGTGGATGAGCCACTGTGATACATGGAGTCAGAAACAAAGTAAACGCAGCAGAGAAACAAGGAGATAGATTATAAAAATCATCGGATTTGGGGGGAAATGCATAGGCAAATCAAGGCTGCCACCTTCTTCTGTACATTCATATACCTTCCTGAAAACAGCCTTACATGTGTCCTGCATAGCATGTTCTCCTTGGTGACTGGAGATCCAGGAAGCAACCCACCACTCTTCTTGCACCCAGAAGATTCTGCACTTGTTTGCAAAGGCTGTATCTATGTATCAACCTCTAAAGTTATATTTTTTAGGTACAAGTCTTTGTGGCAACAGCCAACAAAAAACGAATTGCAAAAAAAATAAGATTGAGCCAAGCTCATTCTCTACATAATGAGACAAAAAAAAAAATGTAATAAAACAAAAGGTACAGACAGGAAGCTATAACCAAAATGATTACTGTTACTTTTGGTCAGATTGCATCTTTTTTTTTTCCTGTTCAGATTTGCATTAGACTAATAGTATTTACATTTATCTTATATTTTCTAGATACAAAAAAGTGACACAAAATTCTACCTCAGAGCGAATTATGGGGGGAATCCACGCACAGAATGCCAGAATTTTGCAATTGTACCTCACAGATTCTTCAGTCCTCATAGTTGGGGTGTGGCTATGAGAGCAGAAAACTAGAAATGGGACAGCATTCATGTATCACACTGAACTTTTAGGGTACTCTCTTTTCCTTCTTAATATTTTGATCCTGTGAAGAAAACTGTATAAAAGTATCTAACGTGATCATCTTTCTTTCTCCAACAAACCTAGAGACCTGAAATCAGGCTATCAGTTTGCCCAGGGCAGTCTGGGTTTCTATTTGAGGAACCACTGTCAGTTTGAATAGTATACCTGGGGAGAATAAACAGATTATATGGTCATTCAAGATAGAAGGTTAGGAATCTGCCTGTATCCCATGTTTATATGAACTGCAGCCAGCACTAGGGTTTCCCAGGGTGCTTCCTACTATCCAGTACTTTTGTCAGAAAATATTTCTTTATTTTGATTTTTATTTGTTTCACCAACTGGGAGAAGCATTCCCCTAAAACCTAGTAGCAGGCATGGAAGAGAAAATGAAATTTTCCCTGGATTTTTTTTCATTTATATCATACTGATTTTTTCCCCCTTAAATAGGAGCCAAACAACATAGAGGTAGTTTGTCAATCTCAAGAAACTGTAGTGTTAACAGTTTTTTCTTTAAGATTTAGGATTCTCATACTGAGGAGTTCAGCTCTGGAAATTATCCAAAAAAGCAAACTAAAGAACATAAGAAATTCCATTTTAAATAGGGTCCCTATTTTAGATTTCAAACTTACATTTTAGTAATAAAATAACATGCAATTATTGAGTACAACGTTAGTCATCATTTTTAGTATGAAGTGTGGTATTTCAGAGCAATTTCCTACTTGTTTCCAGAACCGATGTGTGAGCCCTAGCACGTGCACATTCAGTCACCCTCCACTGGTAGGAAAGCTGTGAGTTGAGACCGCAGGTGCCATGAGTACGGGTGCTCAAAGAAACTCCAGGGCTGATAGCCAGACTAGCATGCAAGTCGCCTTCATTGCCTTGCAGAATGTGACCTCATTTGTGCTTCCTAAAGAAGCTCTTCCACTGTCCCTGACTATTAGGGATAAATCCTGTGTGGGTGTTTATCATCCAAACAAGGCTTCCTGTCGGCAAGTAGAAAGACAGAACTCTGAAACTTATTCAAGATGAGATTACCGGGCTGGCCTGACAGCTCAGCAGGCTAAAGTGCCTGCTTAAGTAAAGCACAGCAGCTGGGGTTCAACCCCCAACACCACAATCTGTGCCAGCCCTGCCCCCAGGGGTGCTCTGAGATGGAAATTGACATTGGACATGATGGTGCATGCCTATAATCCCAGCACTTGAGAGACTGAAAGAGGAGGATCATTACAAGTCTGATCTATGTAGTGAGACCCTACAGACTCTGTACTAAATATATTTTTAAAAAGATGAGACTACACATTGCTCACATATGAGCCAGCTATATCAGACCTTGCTGCCCTGCAACCCAAAGGGCCTGCCTAGAAATTGCAGATGCAGAGAAAAAACAAGTATTATACCAATGCCTTTATCATTAATTCCAATACAACATATTCTGAGAGTCCCAGAAGTATGATAGCAATAGTTGTTTTCCTAATCATCAGATGGATCAGATGAAACCCTACAGATGACAAAAGAAAAGCAATATAAGTAGAAGTAGGCAAGAACCTGGAAACATCATCGGGGAAGCTATAGCCTATCTTCCCATAGTCCCTGGCTTGGAAAAATCTGTTATTTTCTCAATCCTTGCAGCTTAAAAAGAATTCATCGTATGTGTTCAGTGTAATACATGCCTCAGGGAGATATGACTTCCTAGTGTAACTGAGACTCCACTTTAGGTAGGAAAACAGGTTATTTCACCTTGGTAACTGCATTATTTCTGAATCTCCTATTTTATATCCAAAGTTTTAAGGGGAAAAAAGCTGCCTTCCCTGCCTTCCATACAACCCTGATCTGCTATAGAAATCTCATAACCTTCCTGAGCCCCACTGAGATAAATATACACTACTAACTTCACAGGATTGCATAAACTGAGATCTTTCAGAAAAACCTAGAGGTATGCACTAGCATATTGTGTTGAAGAAGGAGCACAGAAAAAGATAGCCAGGAAATTGCCCATACCCTACTCCTAATGTCACTGATGATGTCCAAGAGGACATTGCTGTGGCCTTTTCTAAGCCTCATGACAACTAGAAGATGGTGAAAAGGGCTACTAGTGCAAGAGAAACATGGAAATTAGTAGATTTATTGGCAGGCACAAGGAGAGGTAATGCTGAATTAATTTTCCTTCCTAAATACATTCAGATGTTTCCATACTCTTCCTAAAGTAATGGAATGAGAAACTATTTCTGTATTTAAAACAAAACCAACAAAGATGTGTCTCATACAGATGTGACCTGCAGTTGAAACACAGGATGGAACACACAGGCCAGCGCGTATACAACTTAACCTTGTTAGCAGAGTTTCCTCCAACAGCTATTTTGTTGGGGAGAGAAAACACTCAGAAATGCTCACGTACAGAATTATTCCTCCCTAGCTGTTTGGCAGGAAAACACAATCTGCTTTATATAATTACTTCATTTAAAGTGGTGTTTGATTGAAGCCCAGCTATGCAAAATGATCTTGAGCTGATTAAAGGACACATTCAAACCCTCCAATTGACAGTGTGGTTTTGGAACAATGTATCTTTCCTCCAGCAACGGAGAAACATCCCTCTTTATACAGTTTTAGCACCTGTAATGAAGAATTCATTCATTTCAGAGGCAAGTGTTATTAGGCCATTTTGAGAATAATACTTTAAATCATATTCTCCTGAGAAAAATGAGCAAATTATCCACAATGCTCATTAGTAGTGAGTATCAGATACAAATTACAATGCTTGATCCATTTATGACATATAGAACATAATGGGACATATAACTCTAGTTCACTATCGTTAATTGACTTTGCAGAAATCTTTTTCAAAGATCAGACATAACAACCAACTGGGACATGCTTTCCTTCCATCCCTACCTCCCTCAAAAAACAAGTAGATTCTGCTCCCCCAACTAATGCTGTAGACCTTAAAATAGGTATAGCTCCCCCCAGTGTTACAGAGCTATAACTGAAACCCTATAATAATGGAGAATACCCATGCAAAAAGAGTAATAGAATCCTTACACACCTTTCTAAAGGACATGTGTCCTTCTCAGTCATAAATGTAAGTTCAAAAGTTTAGAAGTTAGTGATTCTGAGTTCTAATTCTACTTTATCATCAATAACTTTTGTAAATTCAGATAAACCACTGCTTTTTACTTCAAGCCTCAGTGTACTTACCTGCAAATAAGTAACAAATAAGTGTGTTATGTACCTTCAAAACTTGAAAGTATCAACTGCTACATGAAACACCAAATAAGTTATTTCCTATTAACATTAAATTGCCATAGGAATGCTATTCTTTTGCAGTCCTCTATCAGACTTTCTCTTAAATCAACTTGTAGAAAAAAAAATTATTAATTAGATCACATGTACTTTTTGTGTGTGTGTGGCAGGCTCAGCCCGCCCTGGGGGCCGGGCTGGCACTGCATGCTGTCCCTGCACTTGGCTAAGCTCGCCTAAGCACGAGCTTCAACTCACTGGACTATCTTGTCAGCCCTATCACATGTACTTTAAGTGCTACCGTTTTAGACCATTTTAGCTAATGCCCAAAACAGAACTTCCTGCACTAGGCCCTAGAGATTCTACCTTTAGAGATAGTCCGACCTTGGTCATAGGCTGTTTTAATTTATTCCCATTGCTGTATCTGGCTATCATGGCGACCTAGTTTAATCAGACTTTTGTGCAGGAAGAAAACCATGAGCAAACAGTGAATTAATCACATTTAAACTAACTTTAAATAAGAGAGTTGGCTAGAATAGCACAAAATTGTGCCTCCTTATACACAGGGCAAATGAATTAGTACTGAACTATTAGAACTGTGCCATCCAACTCAATCATTTTGAGGTTCCTAAAGCTCTAATGTACAGCGATGGACCATGTTTCTCTTAGAGATGATAGAAACTGGTAGCTAAACCCTTTCACACCCTCCCTTCCCCTCGATTTGATTCTTTCAGCCCAAGAAAACTTACCTGAGAAAAATGCAGGTCTTTAAACCACCTAGCTACACACACAGGAAAAAAATTTTTAAACTGCGTAACGAGGATTCTGACCACAAAGCCATTGCTCACATGATTTTCCTTTCATGCACAGTGAAGCAAGCATGCTTGGATGCTGAAATGTACATGAGATTATTTATTTGCTGGGCATAACAGAAAGGGAAATAAAATGGAGCTCCTTGCAATTTGAACTCAACCAATGCGCTGTCTGCTGATGGGATGCTGAATTTCAATCTATTCTTTCACTTCACTATAAACCAAAAAAAAAAATTTTTTTTAAATAAAAGCCTGGACATAAGCCAGCCAACACAAATTCTATAACTGTGAAAGCAAAAAAGACATATAATGAGATTTTTCCTGTCTACCAGATCATCCTTCTTATTCATGGATTCATTTAGTCTGTAGAGTCCAATTCAATATGTGCTAGTCTTCAAAGAAATCCACACAAGTTCCTAACAAGAGCTCTATGAGAAGGCTCAGAATACAAATATGAAAAGCAACTGTGACATGTTCATGGGTAAATTTCTCCTTTTGAGTAAGCAATACAAAAGAAACATTTTTCTAATTTAAATATCTTTTAGGGGGCGATAAACTGTTTTACTGAAAAATTAAACCTGTAACTCTAATCAAAAATGAATCTAATACTGTATGCTAGAGGTTAATTTTCAAGGGCTTAGACATATAATTTGCCACCCACATCTTTTTCATTAGCAGGACCAACTCATCATTAAAAACTTCCCTGGATAGTGCCTTCCTTTGACACTAGTGATCCATTTGGCTGGAAGAGAGCAACTATTCATCCTCTTACCTTCAAGAAACTGCTCAGCAAATAGGATCAAATTCTGAGTTTCCTGTATTGCACCTGAAACACTACATGAAAACCCACGAATATTTAGATGTCCTGCTCCTTGGATTTATCTAGCCAGATAGAGTGTTTAAGTATACGTTTGAAAGTGAAACAAAACCACTCTCCTACCAAAAATTATCGTGCTTAGTATCTTAAAAGTTTGCTAAAATCATAGGGAGATGATTCAAGCCTTTGGAGTTGCAAAGAAGCCAGGAATGACTAAATCGTTCATACACTATGAAGTTATCAGTCTATCCTTCCATCTCATGAATTATCATTGATTTCCTCATAACACATACACTGTGAGATTATATGGTATATAAGGGTTATTATACTTTTTAGAATGTGCATTGCAGTTTTATGAAATACATTGGTTCACTAATGCTTTTCACAATTTAGTTAGTTATTAGATTTAATTAGTTATTTTTGGCTTCTTTACAACTCACAGGCTTGAATCATTTCCCTACAGTTTAAAACACTCAAGCTGTGTATCACTTTCAGTATTTTTTCCATATTAGGTAAAAATTTAAATGATTACTGTATATGTATTGTATGTGAGGACTTTTCAAGTGAATAGTCAAATATACAGCTTTTTGGTTATTCACATCTTATCAATAATTATTCAGTCTTAAGTTTTCTGCAGTATTCATGGCAAGCCTGTACTCATGGGATGCCCCAGATTTGAGCTCCTGGACTAAGTCAGTAACTTTCAATCATTTCTTGTTTTTTTCGGATTATCTTGTGATAACTCTTGAGTACTCATATTGAGCCAGTTAAATACGATAGCTCAGATTTCAGAAACTGTTTCCAAGTCAGTATATTGTTCTCATCTGCATTGTGAGGCAAAGGTAACATACATTGCCAATGACTTTTTAGTACCATTTTAATTCCTATAGCTTCTTGTCACACACATACTTGCTACTTGCTTTTTGATAAAATTAAAATGGAGAGTAGAAGCATGCAGTGACTTTTCACTTGCTCTCATGGGTAGGTTCCCTAGCAATAGTAGCCAATCTAATTCTCACACTAAATCCAAGACAGCTGTTATCATGGCTCCCACTTTGCAGAGGGAGAAACTGAGATACAAATAAGCTACTCTGACCCTATTCACATGGTTGATAAAACATGATGTGTTAAGAGGACTCAGTGGTTGGCTGACATGTGTTCCTGCTTCTGCAATTAAAAAAAAAAAATCCTATACTACAATGTTATAGTGCTGATCTTGCCCTCAAAGGGAATTGTATACGCCATCCCTGCTTGATACTCTTTGGTGATCCCTGCTACCTCCAGAGAAAAGCCTTTGAACTACAACTTGCAGATCTGATTGGGTGTCCATCTCATCAGTCATGTCAGGCTGCATCTGTGTCATGCACATATTTTGCTCCTGGGTACTAACAGTCCTCGAACTTTTCGTGTTCCTTTCTGCTTTTGTGCCCTGGCCGACTTGCGTCCTGAAACATCCACCTCCACTGAGGCCATCTGGTAGGTTCCCACTCATCCATCATGATTCAGTCCAAGCATCTCTCTTGGCCTTCTTCCCCAGACAGAGCTACACCCACCTCTCATCCCGTGTACCTTCTTCATGCATTTAGTACAGTGATGAAAGTCTTACAATAAAAACAAAGTTTTTAAAAGTGTCTTACCAGCAGAGAGTTTCTTCACGATAACTCTGCTGTCTGTCCTCTAGATTTTTCAGTGAAAAGAGTCAATATGCTTTGAGAATAAGTGAAAGAATAAATGCATAAGTGGCCTGAGAAGTCAACAACAAATATCCCCTAAATAAAAAGTCTAGAACTCTAGGACTTTTGTGTCTGACAAGACTGGGATGCTGTGAAGACATAATTAATGAATTTATTTCTTTCATCTTAACCTATATTTAAAAAAAAACTCAACATGAAAATCTCATTATCCAGAAACTACACGTCTATAGAAAATCTCCACAACAGAGAGAGTTTGATAATTGTAGGACACTATCAATAAGCTCAGTACAGCTGTAATGTAAGAAGAGCATGGCCAGCTCCAAGCGCAGGAAGTTCAAAAGGCCAACATGCCATGGAACAGACTGAGCTTTGCTTGACTACTGTACCACCCCACTTCCCAATTACAGCGTTCTTCCTTATACCTCTACGTGTGGAAACGCCACTTCCACATTAAGCATTATGCATTTCCCCATCTAGGACACTTTCTTTATTTAAACTTCCCCACAAATATTTATGTTTGTCTTCAGAACTTGCCACCCGCGAAGCACAAACGTCTCAGGAAGAAGGTTTACATCTTTGAAACCATTTTAAATAAATGCATCAACTAAAATTCAGTAGAACTAATAAGTGTCTGAACAATTCATGATTAAAGTAATAGCAATTTCCACATGTAAGGAAAATTCCTCTTCAGAGTTCTCACTATTTCACATGTTTCAATTGGGCCCATAATTTAAATCTATTTAAAAGCACACATAAATACCCATCTTGTTATTGATTACATAAATATGAGGTCTCATAGCAGTTGCTTCTCTACAGCAAGTTCTCAAGTTGCATTTGGATCAGTCACTTTTGTCAGAAGCCAAGAAGAAGTTTTAAATGTATAATTAGCTGAACATGTTAAAGAAGAAACATTGTGTCAAGGACAAAAAATATAAAACCAAGTCTATCAAGGTAAAGAGGACATGGAAATTTTTACCAAAAGGAACAAAGAATTCACACACTTGACTATAAACTATAGCTCAAAGCCTACCAATTTTCTAGAAATGATGGAAAAGCAGAAACGCAAGCACATACATATACACAGTTGCCAGGCAAAGTAATACTTATTCTCCAAGCACTTGGACATCAAAAGAATCAATACAACAATTGATATTCCTGAAGAATAGCCACAGATCAAGGGCAGTGTAATGTAGTTAGCATTTTAATTTGAATTCAGAGATATTATCATTCTAAACTATCTCATTAAAAACACACTTTTCAAACATAGATCAGATGCTATAACCACTTCTCAATAAAGGAACAGACCATCAAATGGTGTGCCATTCACAAAGAAGAAAACACCGCATTTTCAGCGTGGCTGCTGCTTCGAATGTAAAGGTATGCTCTGTACTTCACAGGATGTTTTCTCAACAAATTTTCATATGTAGACTTTGTCCTGGATTCTGTCACCAGAAAATGAGCAGAACATGAGTATTACTTCCTCTTGGTTTAAAAATGTAAGGGAATTGTGTGGTGAACAGTGAGGCACAAGGCTGAGCCAGGGCAGCCAGCCACTCTGTGGTGAATGTTCTCTCCCATTGCCACTCCCCATGGAGCCGCACCACACTGTAGAAACTTGGAGCACAGGAAGTTTCCTGACAGCCAGAAGATGCAGTAATGTGCAACACTCAGAAAATCACCCTGCAGTATTCCCCACCCCCACCCCCATCCCAACCATCTCTGAAGGAAGGAGGGATAAGAAGAAGCTCTTGGGTAATAAATACAATCAAAAAGGACAGCACAAGGCCAGCCAGATAGCTCAACAGATTAAAAGACCTGCTCAGGCAGAGCACAGCAGCCAGAGTTCAATCCCCAGTGTGCTGTGCAGCCCTAACAACAGGGCACATAGAGATGGCGATTGAGACTGGGCATAGTGGCATGCCTCTGTAATGCCAGTACTTGGGAGGCTGAAAACATGATCACTGCACGTCCAATCTGTGTAATTAGATCCTTACTAAAAACATTAAAAAAAAAAAAAGACAGTGAACTTTTGTAGCTTGTAGTCTTTTCACATAGAATACTTGAATCTGATTATAGTAATCCAAGCCATACAGTGAGTCAATTTAGCCTGACCCATCACAGACCAGTGTACACTGCATAAAGACAAAGAAAGGGACAAACAGGTCATTAAAAGGCTCAAAATTCTGGAGTGTTAACAACTAAAAGATGTTCTCCCAAGGAACTTTCTTTCCATAATTCAAAGTTCAAATACAGTAATATCACCCAGGTAAAATATTAAGATTCACGATTTTTTTCTACAAGTCTATAATTCCCAAATGCAATTCATTTACCAATTTTTTTTTTTCTGAAAACCTTTACTGCAGAGGGGCTCAGTCCTTGGCAGCTGCCTTTCTCATGGCGGCCAGCACATTGCTCAGCTCCTCACACTTCCTCTTGGCGCATATGTGCATCCCCCACCCTTTTCTTGATGAATTTGAGGGTGCATCCGTGCTTGGAGACTTTAAGAAGTTCCATGGCACCCTGCTTCTAGGTGGGGAACCACACACCTCCTGAATTTCCTGCACGAACTTGGTATGTTTGGTGAGGCATCCACGGTGGCAGCTGTGCCTCGGTTTGCTCCCATTCTTAGTCACCTTGTGGCCTTTGTTGAGGCCTACGACCATGGGATAGCAGAGGGCCATGGCTACTGTTCTACAGTGGTTGCTGTGGTATAAGCCCCAAATGCAATTCATAATGCAAAACCCTGAAAATCTAAAAATTTTCATAATCTAACCTGAAATAAAATAAAGTTACCATCTTTAGTCTACTGTAGCGATTTTCTACTGCTACTGAAATAGGTTATCACAAGATTAGTCACTCAAGACACAATTGTAGTGCCTCACAGAGGTCTGACTTGGCTAAAGTCCAAGTGTCAGCAGCACTGCTTCCCTTTAGGGTGGTCCACATGACAACTTGCTCCTCTCTCTTTGTCTGGTTGCTAGAGTCCACTTGTGGTTCCTCTTTCATGGCCTGTTTCATGGGCAGAGGCAACAAGGTAGCATTTCTCCACCTCTGCTGCATTATCTCATCTCTTCCTCTGTAACTGAGAAGGAACCTCTGCTTTGAAAGGTTCTGTGATCAATGTGGTTCCAGCCTTGTGATCCAGGATCATGTCCCCATCTCTAGGACTTTAAGCTTCAATCACCTGCAAGGTCTAATTTGCCATGCAAGATGATACTCACAAGTTCTGAGATTGTATTGCAGACCTTAGAAGGAGGCAATATTCTGCTGCTATATGCATCTACTATGAATTTTTATGCACTTCCTTACCATATACAATAAGCAAATACTAATGTCAGCAAGTTTACTTAAAAGTTTATGAGCCAGGCGTGGTTGTGCACGCCTGTAATCCCAGCACTTAGGAGGCTGATACAGGAGGATTGGTGAGTTTGAGACCAGCCTGGGCTACAAAAGTGAGCTTAAGGCCAGTCTGAACTGCAGACTATGTCTCAAAAAAAAAAAAAAAAGAATTTTATGAGATGCTTTTTCACTCAAGACAGAAAAAATTTCAAAAAATATGACACAGACTTGGGTTCCATGGGGACTTCCCTGAATAAATATTAGCTTGCTGAAAAAGGCAAGAGTTACAGGTAATGATATAATTTCTAATGTAACTTCCTATGACATTGAGAGTTTATCTGCTGTAGGCAGAAAAGCCTTTGTGGTTACTGAGGCCATGTATAGGAGACATTTGAAAGAACATCAGCATTCATTAACAATGTAGAATTCAGGGTAGCTCTCAGTTATAGTAACATAATCCAACCCAGTCTGATGCTGAACACAGCCTAGCCATTACAAAAGTAAATTTGTTTAAATAAGAAAAATGTTTGCAGATATTATTTTCCCTTTATACTGTGATGGGGATCATAAGTTCAGAAATGATGAAAAGAAAGTTTTTGCCCTTGAGGAAGTTGGAATGTATCAATTTTTAATTTAAAAATTTAAGGTTCTTTTCATAGTGTTTAGCTGCTTTATTTATAGTTAGACATTACAATTTGTAATTAATTCAGTGTCACATATTGCAAAGTGCATAAAATAAGCACAAGAATACGGGACACATTACCTAAGAATAAGTAAGTAAAAACATGCACATCAGAAAGCAACTAATCAAAGCACACTTATCACCACATCGGAGTGGTTTAATTTCTACATGTTTCAAGAAGAAAAATATCCAGCCTATGTTTTTCAGTTGCAAAGGTAATCCTCACTGCACACTGTACTCCAACATAAAAATATCAAGAAGAACTAGTGACTTCATTAACTTTTTCCTGAGGCATGTGATGTAACTAATTTCTGATCTCTTGAAAGCTAATTTCTAATGGACCACTTATTGCTTTTTCAGAGTCCTCGTAGGTGATGCTTGTTGCAAGACTAAATGTGTATGTCAGAGACCAAAAAAAGAAAGAAAGAAATCAATTTCAATTCCCAGAGAGCATGATATTGGTGTAGGTCAATGAATACCATCACTGTTTTTTTAACAAGGTGACCTTGGATCTGAAAAAAATTCTCAGGGGCAAGAATACTATTAGTTATTCTAGCTAACAAATCAAATATCAAATGAACAAAAAAAAAATCATTGCTTGAAACCAACAACAAATTGATGACTCATTTATGAAAATAGTAACACTAATCTCAAAAGTTCAAAAAATCTTCTGTTCCTCGAAGTTCTAAGTATTCAGATATATTAAAGATTTGGTTGGCTTTTAAGTTTTCATTAGTTTAGGTGGGTTTTTCTTTTCAGTTTTTTTTTTGTTGTTGTTGTTGTTCTGCTTTGTTTTTGTTCAACTTTGTTTGGTTTCTTCGGTTCTCTGAGCCATACCATTTCAATCTGTCAGAATGCACCAAAATTTTGTATTTATGCGAATATTTTCTAGCTAAAATATCCAATTTTTAGATTTTATTAACTTAATAAGATGTGAGGGAGAACGTAGTTTGATATATAATCCAGAAGCACACTTACACAGAACAATCTAGAACTATAAACAAAAGGAAAATAAAGACTTTATTTGCTTAGCTTTTTTTGTCCTTGTTGGCTTTTTTTTTTTTTTTTTTTTTTTTTTTTTTTTTTTTTTTTTTTTTTTTTTTTTTTTTTTTTTTTTTTTTTTTTTTTTTTTTCTTTTTTTTAGAGAAGGGTCTACCAGGTGTTCAGGATCTCACTTATAGTGATCCCCCTGTTTTACAGTCTCCTAAGAGCTAGGATTACAGGCATGTGCCACAGCACCCAGTCTCAATTGCTGTCTCAGTGCACCCCAGGGGTGGGGCTGGCATGGCAGGCCTGGGGATCCAACCCCCAGCCTCTGTGCCTGCTTGCAGGTGCTTTAATCTGCTGAGCTATTTGGCCGGCCACCATTGCTTTTCATTTTTTGAGACATAGTCTCACTATGCAGCTAGGACTGAACTTGAACTCACTATGCAGTCCAGGCTGGCCTCAAACTCATAGCATATCTCCTGCCTCAGCCTCCCAAGTACTACAATTATAGGGGTACACCACCATATCTGACTAATTCCTGAAGGGTCACTAAATTAGATTAACATGTGGTCTGGGTCTTGTTTAGGTTATAAGATAGTTGGAGTGCTTTATCCTACATAGAGTAAAAAACAAGCTTATAGTAGTTAAAAAACAAAACTTCTGTGATATTAACAGCCTTTATACGTGTTCTGGAAAAGAGTGGGTTTGGAGTAACCCAGAAGTATGCTATACTGCTTAAAGTCTGTCCCCAAGTAGCAGCAAGAATATGCTCTAACCCTCAATATCCCTGTTTCTTTCGAAAACCAAAAGAAGGACTAGAGTTGAGCCAGACTTAGCAACAAACAAGCCATATTCAGGAAGTAAATGTATAAAAGGCCAGAGGTGCTGCTTCTTCACTGCGGTGAATGTGTATATAAATAGCATTCTGTTAACTAGCCCTCTACAGACTGTCCTTTCACCTATCAATAAAACAATAGTATTTATAACCACAGGCCTAAGGGAACTTATTAGTCATTCTTTGCTGCTGTATAACAAATTAATCAGATGTGTAACATTTTCCAATAATGGGCATTTACTACCTCACATAGTTCTGTGGCTCAGGATACCTTGGCTGGCATTGCTTGGATGGTTTTGGCAGGGGGACTCCCAAGAGAATGCAGTGCTACCCAGGACTGCACCTCTCTGAAGACTCTGCTTGAGCTGTAAAGTTCTCCTTCCAAAGAGGGTCCTTCATGTGATTGGTAAAGTGGTACTGGTCAGCAGAAGGCCTCATTTGCTTACTATGCAAGTCTCTCTGGATTGGTGATGCTCACAGCAGGGCAGCTGGGTTTCTGAAGAGGAATTGAGCCAACCAAGGAGGGCAAGGGGCTGCTTCTTTTATGACAAGCTCAGAAGTCTCACAACATCACGCCTACATTATTTCATTGATTATACAAAATGTACACAGTATTAGGGGAGGAGATCTCCCAAAGACATGAGTGGCAACAGCAAGGGTCACTGGGGACCATCGTGGACATGGGCCATCACGATCTCAAAGTAATTTCCTAAATGAGACAAATATTAATGCTCTCACATTTTAAAATTGTAAAACTTCAACTTCTTTGGAATCTTTCCACATATAATTGAACATGCCATAAACTCTTTGAGGGAGATACTAATATGTATCAAACCAAACTAATCCCACATTTTTAAACTCTGATTTATTACATTCACTCAGTCCCAACATATTTTTCATGAGTCATTTTTGTGCCTTTTATTGCATCACCTTAAATGCTTAGTACTATAGCAACTATATCATCTCAATGTCAATAAAATCGATAGTATTTTAAAATAAGATATTCTAAACATTCACAATCAGAGTAAGTAAAAATTTCCATTACCAGAAAAAAAGAGAATCACAATTTGGAAGGAATCTTAAGAGGTTACTTAATTTTTGAAGCTGAATGACAGACCACTAGAATCCGTTACACCATTCTTTATATTCTGAGTTTATCCAAAACTCATCAAAACAGAAAAATTAAGTTTCAGCATACTACTCCAATACAGTAATTTATTTTTTCAGATGAGGACACATGCAAAGAATATTAGCTATACAACAAAGCACTCAAAGAAACAACAAATACATAAGTAAGAATGAAAACATCACATCTTAACCAAAAAACATTTCCTCATTGTTGAAACTTCTAGCTACATCACCAAAACAATTATTGAGCACCCTTTTGTTGCAAAGGCTTCTACTTTCTGGCTTACAGAAGAATTTCAGTACATAGTTACAGAGTGTGGATAGGCAATACTGTAAAACTACAGAGGTAAAGCCATGTTTTTGTCCTTTATTAAACTAACATAATCCTACAATAGCTAATTCATAGTGTTTGAACATTTACGTGAACATACATTGATGATTTTGATAATATATTTCTTTTTTAAAGAGTTAAACTTTCTTAAAATAAATTGAGGATATATGTTGGAGCCACTAATGTTGGAAATTAGTGGGAGGTTGAAAACAGGAGGATCACAATAAGTTTGATCTGTGTAGTGAGACCCTGTAGACCCTGTACTAAATACATTTAAAAATAGATGAATATAATAATAAAGAGTTAAACTGGTCTGGAAATGAATGGAACCACCGTTACTTTCCTAGCTTCTAGGTAGTTGGTCATTATTTTCACTATCAGACTACAGAGAAAGCAAATGTTAGGTGAGCAAAGAAAAGACAGGAATGGACTAGGAAGAAAAAATGAATCTAAACAAAAATAACAGCGGCCTCCCCATGTAATTCAAATACCAACAGCAACAACAATGCCAACGGTACTGAAAATGCAATTAATATTTGTTGTAGGAGCTCTTGTATAATATATTCCTTTTTAGGGCCAGCAGACTAAGTGCCTGCTTAGGCAAGCTCAGGGACTGGGGCTTGAACCCCAGCACAACAGGCCATGTCCACTCGATACCCAAGTTTGGCGAGTCAGCCATCATGTCCAGGTCTGGTGGACCTGGATGCTCATAATCCCAGCACTAGGGAGGCTGAAAACAGATGATCACTATGAGTCTGAGCTGTGTAGTAAGACCTTGTACCAAATACATGCAAAATAATTAAGTAAGTAAGTAAATAAATAAATAAATAAATAAAACCTCCTTTTTAATGTTTTTTTTTTTAATACATAGGGACATAGAGGTTCAGATTAAAAAATTCACCCAGGAACACATAGCTTATTATGGGACCAGGGTTGTAATTTCAAATCAAGAAGCCTGCTTCAGGACTCATATTGATCATTGCTGATAACTATAGCTTGAAAACAGCTCAATACAATCAGGCAAACTATCTTCATAAGGTAGCACAGAAACATAACATAAACACTTTCCATTGGGATAAAACTTTCTGGTCATATTTGTTTTTACAAGACTAGCATATAGAAGGTACCACTTCTTTCTCCATGTTATGCCTATGAAACCTACTAAAGGCTGTCAAGTAAGGATGGGGACTTAATTTCTCTCAATAGAGAAAAGAGGAAGCCAATATCAGGTTCACAGTTCTACATAAAAATGAACCACATATTAATACACAGAGAACAAGAAAAATATATACTTTAGTTTGTTTCAGCCTTTCCTGGCTATACCTAAACTGGTATAAATCACTTCTTTTCAAAACAATAGCTTCCTTTCTATTCTTAGGAAAAATGTTAAACTGTATGTTACCAGCAATGGTTCTAGACTTTGGAGTCTGTAGGTCCCCACCCTCTCAAGTAGCTAAAATGAACGCAACTCTTGTGATGTTGCCTGTATTAGTAAAAAGTGTAATGGTATAAGCATTGTATAAACTAGGGTTATGAACCGGCAGTTTTTACATCCTTACAGGGATCAGCCAATCTCCCTTGAACAGTTTAAAATCATTCAAAAATAAGAGAATAGGAAATACATATAATTTTAAAGGCCTGGAGCTTGTTTTTACAAGACCATTGAGCTATGCGGCCAACCTGAATGGTATATTAAATACAGAATCTGTGCTACTACAATATTTTTCCTGAGACTTCATCTGGGATAGAGAAAGATGATGACCTGTGGAAACATCAGTGCCAGAAACTCATAACAGATACTAATGTTGACAGTCCGACTTGGGGGAGAAAAAGGAAGTATGAGCGAAAAGTCATCTCTAGGGATGTTTACTCTGCCCCAAGGTCCACTTAACTTTACAGAAATTACTTTCCTTTGTATGGGGGGAGGGAGGAGAAGGAAGCAGTCCTCAGTTGTTAAGCATAGCAGAAAAAAATTATTTCACACCTGTCTGAATCACTGTTATGAATATTGTATCATGAGATCAGTTATTAAACTCTCCAGGGAATACTAGTAACTGCTCTTCAGCTATGTTCCAAGGCAGCACCCCACTCTCTATTGACAAGTCTTTCTGTTGCCTCCGAGAGACAGACAGAGTCCATGTATGTCTCTCACAGTCTACCACTGCTACACATGCACACCCACATGGGTTGGATTATGTCATGTAAATATGTGAATAAGAATTCAAAACCAGGGAAAAGATTATTCTTATTTTTCTGTTGAAAAGTAGTAAAGCAAGCTGACATCTGAGAGTAAGAAGCCCTGTACAATGGTATGTTTGCCAAGGAGTGAAAGGATAGAGCACAGTCTTGGACTCTTGGCTCCTACCTTCCTCCAGGGACCCCCTGACTCGCACTATTTCTGATGCTGCCACAACCCCTCAGGTTGGACTTGATGACCTTTTCACCCTGTTGTCCTTGCTTCACACAAAACCAGACTCACATGGCATTTCTGTGTATGTTCTTTACTATTTCATAAAAGGGATTATATTTTCTGAGAATTTTTAACACCCCTAAAATAAAGGAGGAACTAAGGAATACTGCAAAAGAATTCCAGAGATCCTTCTAAGCATCAAAAGATCAACCTCTATATGAAGGAACCAGCAAGAATTTCTTTTCAGATGGAGTCCCTGGTTGACCACAAAGTGTAGATCTGAGTCCGTGTTCCAACTTGCACCTAGGGGGACCATTTCCTGTTGCCGTGGGTTACAAGAATGAGTCACTTGGAGCACTCAAGACAACTTCAGAGACATCATACAGCAATTTCAAAGTTAATAAAATATATTCTTGGCAATTGGCAGTGTTAACCAACTCAACTCTGAGATTTTAATATCAGATCATAAACATAGCCTAGTCTTCCTGCATGAAGATAGGAACTTGAAGTAAGTAAACTTAAGGGATTTTTCTTTTTGCAGAACAGACAACTCATCAGCATGAGCCTTTCATTAGGGGATCCATATAAGGACCCAAGGAAGGAGGGGCAGCTTCAGAACCAATGTGCTATCTAAGGAAGGGTAACTTAGGACTCCTCACTACTTCATCTTTTCAACTCAAATCATGAGACACCCAGTGCAGTCTTTTTGTTAAGATTCATCACATGTGCAGATATAATGAGGAGCAGTCACAGCAAAATATTAAGTGACCCAAAGGGTATGACATCTCCTAATTCAACAAGAAAAATGAACATTTTATTGCACCTACAACGACTTGTGCATTCAAACTGCACTCAGTCTTCCAGGAGAACCTCTTTCCTGTGTCACAAGAAACCCACCCAGGGAACACAAAAATTCAAAGTCAAGTAACAAATAACAATTTAGGGTCATCATTACTATTATTGCTACCACTGTTCATCAGAAAGAAGTGCAAGAAAAGCATGCTTTGGGGATTTCACTGGCAAGGGAATTATGAACTCTTTTGTAAATATTCGTCTCCGCTAGATAAATATGACCTCTGATAGAAGTCTGGAATGAAGAAAATGAAATACATTTAAAATGTTCCATTTCTTAATTGGCTAAAAAACAAAGACAACAGTGTGGAGTAGCTTAGCAATTGTCATGCTCTCAGTTCAAGCATCTGGATTTTCCACTATATTTTTGGTCTCTCTTCATCTTAATCCATTTCCTGCTACAAGATTTCCTTAGCCTATGCTAGTAGTTGAATTTAATGACAATTGTGCAGACAAAGGAAAAAGGAGCTGAGACAGAGACCTTTTCTGTGTAAACTATGTACCCTGCTGAAGGACTGGAGGAGCAGCTCTGACTAGTACCATCTTCACACAGAAATGTTTTGACCTCCAGACAACTTGAGAACATAACAACTAGATCTAAGAAATCAAATATGAGAAATAATCCACATAAATCCTGATTTGGGTTAAACACAAGTTATCTCCTGGATTTTCCCCTTTTGTTTTCTTATGAGACAGGCATATATTTCAAAGAAAAAATAAAGCAATCATGAAGAAACATTTCCATGTAAATGAGGCAGAGCAGGTTCTAAACTCAAGTGGAACCTTTTTAAAATACCAAGTCCTCCTCCTGCCTAGTGTAGGTGTGCACACAGGAAGAGCCAAAGACAAAAAGCCTGGCTTTATTGTATTTTCACATCTCCATCTCAAAGTCTATCTATCTCTGACAAGAGTTGCTGAGCCTTTTCGGTCCTCTGGTAGGTTCTGCCTGGCCCAGATGATTTGCCTAGCACTTTGTGTCAGACACTGCCTCTTCAGCCACCTTGGACTTTGAGCAGCAAGCATCCAAATCTTAATTAAGTCCTCCTCATTGCAAGGACTGCCTCGTGCAAAACTGAGTAACAGTCAGAAGATAATTAAGATAAGAGGAGTTGCATGTTCCTCAGAAACTGAAGGGATAAGAAAAAGCCATCCCGCAAGTTCCCTCAAATTAAATGCAAAAGAGGGGAAGAGTACAGCAATAATTGAAAGGGGAAGTTTTTCTAGAATAAAACCATATGTTTTTTTAAGATACGTTTATTTATACCCGTGGTTTATTTGGATTTAAAACATATGCAGCCCTTACAATACACGTCATGCTTGAAGCTGTAGAACTCTGATTCTGACAGACAGACAGACCGACCCCCGGCTCCGGGTGCATTTCTGCAGAACCCAGGAAGATCAATAGACTCGGGAAGCAAACATGTTGATGGATGAGAACGGCTCTGAAAGCCGAGCAGGCTGAGGTGGCCACGCTGCAGGGTTCACCGCTATTCCCATGTTGGCAGACTGAAGAGCTACAAAGGATTCCTCCTCTTATTTATAACAGGCAGAGGAAAGAAGGAAATAATGGGAGGGGAAACAGGGAAGGAAGAGAACAGAGCTAGAGCGGACGGTGGGGAAGGAAGAAAGAACAGGGAATGGGGAAAGAGAAAAAGAAATCCGAACAGGGGCGGGGGAGTAGGGAGGAGAGCTACGGCGCATGGACTCTCGCCAGCACCTAGCCAAGCGCCCCGGCTCCCAAGCCTGTACCCCTCCCTCTCGTTCTGGAGCCCGGCAGTCGGCACTGACAACCCGCCGCGTCCCCGCTGGGCAAGGCACTGAGCCCCAGGTGTCCGCTGCGGCCAGCCCCTGCGAGCCGCCACTCCCTGGCCCGCTCCTGTCTCTCGGCCCCGACTTCTGTGGGCGCCCTCATCCCTAGTCTCGAGGAAAGAAACGGGAGGAGTAGAGCACGGCTCAGGGGCAGAAAAATCATAAAGGAGAGAAAGCGACAGATACAACCCCCCCCCAAAAAAAATGTAAAGAGATTTTTTGTAATAATCTGGAAAAAGAGCGTCGGCTAGCACCGGGGGAGGGGACCCAAGGCGAGCACCTGGGAAGGAGCACGCTCTTGCAAACCCCGGGCTCCCGCCGGCTGGGCGATTCTCCACAAAAGGAACTTTGCAAGGAGCGCAGAGGTTTGAAGGCGATCGCAGCGTTACCTGGCTGAGGTCATGCCCGCGGGCCGCCGAGATCCTCAGGTTTGCGAGATTGAGCCACTTGGTCGGGTTACTATGGAAATCGTCATAAGGAGAAAGGGGGAACTGGGCGACCCAGGCACATCCTTGTCACCGCGCAGGAAGCCGCCGGGCCGCCGAGCCTGGGCGCGGGGCCGGGCGCGGCACCTCTCCGCGCGGGGCTCCGTCCTGCTCCTCGGCCGGCCGCGCCTCCTGCCCGCGCCTCCCCGCAGCCCGCGGCCGCCGAAGCTCTCCGCGCGCAGCCGGAGCAAAAGCGCGAGCTCGCTGCAGCCGGCCTGGGCGGCGAGCGGCGCTGTTTCCCACCGCACAGCTGGAATTTAAAGAGACAGCCGCGCAGCGTCGCGGGGTCCGGGGCCCCCCTCTCTGGAGGGCGCCCCGCAGATGCACCCAGCGGGTCTTGCGAGAAGTTTGCTCGGGGACGACGCGTAGCGAGGGGGCGCGCAATGACTGGCCTCGGCCCCAGCTAGCGACCGAAAACTGCAGGCTGTAAGGAAAGAGTAAGACTTCTCCCCTCCCTTTGGAGCCTGGGGAGAAATGATTTGTATGCTCAACAAGTCAGGCACCTATTTTCAGCAGCTCCCGTTTCCGTTCCTGTGCACCGACTTTTTTCAGCGAAAGCACACAAGCAGAGAGGGGTTCGCTCTCGGTTCTATGTCAGACGCTAAGCCGAGATGCGTGGGTTCCGATAGGGTGGTGGCAGAAAGATAGAGCTGTCAGATATCTCGGGGAAATTATATATATATATATTTTTTCTTTTTTTCTTTCTTAACCAACGGAGCCTCTCCTCTCCTCTCTCCTTAGCGCTGGAAATCCATGCTGAAAGGCGCACTCCAGTCTCTTCTCCAGCATCTTCTGCGGGTTCGCCTTTCGCCAGGCTCCTTCCCACAGCAGCTGGGAATGCAGATCTGCTTCCTTGGCCGATAACCAGCAAAGACCAAGCTGAAAGCAGCGTCCAGTTCGGCCCATTCCTACCCCTGACTCACAGTGAGCTCACCTTTCACGGTCTTCACCTTGACATCCTCATCTTGTTTCAAACGGAAGGTGGTGACCGGTTCACATGGTTTGACACCGTCATATATTTATTTGTGGAACCGACAAAATTATAATTCTGTGGTTCCTTCTGCTATATTAACCATCCCCTTTCACTGCCCTATATGCTACACCGTCTCTGTGATGCCCATGCAAGTCAAATCGCGCCTCCCCCCAGGAGAAGCAGTAAGGGGGCTCCCAGTACTTGTCTAGGTCAGGAGTCCCCAACCTACGGCCCGCGTGCCCCAGCTGGCTGTTGGTATCACCGAAAGCTCTGAAAGGTTTGCCCGCACAGGTCTAGGTCAATAACATTACTCCGCAGTGCTGCTCTTGCCCAGAGCATCAATACCTTATGAGCGGGCCGCCAGGAGAACAAGATTCCTATCTGTCCTCCTTCTCTCTCGGACTTCATAAACTTTATGAACCCTGCAATTGGCAAAGAAGCTGCTTTCCCACTCCAAATCTATTAAGTTTGTTTGCTACATCTCCCCACACGCTTACCTCTAGGAATCATAATTCTCCCCTGCGGCCCTTCCTATCCCTCTGTTACCTTACCTCCAGAGTAGCTTTTGAAACCCCGCAAGACATATTAACCATATTGGAAATCCTGTGCTAGATCCTGAGTTCCTCTAGGAAAATGACCAGATTTTTTTTTTTTTTTAATGAGATGGAGCCAGCCCTGTCTTAAGACAGTGTCTTAACAAAAACAGCCCTATGGACAAAGCAGAAATTTGTTTCTCCCAGTCCCCAAAATCAAAGTGCTACCACTTTGCTTTCTGGAGAGGGTCTGGTCTCCGGTCCTCACGGTGTGTGGAATGTTGAGGCCCAACTCACTGAAGGACTGTGCTCCAGAAGTGTTTTTACAGAGACATTAATCCCATCGAGGGACTCTCACATATGATCAACTCCTGAAGGTTCCACTTGTAAACAATATTGTGTTGCAGATTGTTTCAACATGAATTTTGGGGAACCAAAAGAGTACAAACACAGCAAGCACTGTATCTCAAAGTTCAGCCTGTAGTACAAAAACCTGTAGGACTTTTTTTTTGTTTGTTTTTTTGAAATAAGGTCTCCATAAATTCCTAAGTTTGCCTACACTGGGCTTGGACTTGTGATCCTCTTGCTTCAGCCTCCAAAGTGCTGAGATTATAGTCATGTAGCACTACACCCAGGAAAAACTGGTATTTCTAACAAGATTCCAGGCAACACTGGGGCTGGGATCTGTGCTTTGTGTGGGAGCTGTACTTTGTCAATCTCTAACATGGGTCCTTTGAGCTTCGCCTCCTCCTGCTTCATCTAGCACACAGCAGTTCCCAAGCAGATCAGTGCCACACATTTTCATGCGACACATGCTCACCCTCTTATATTTTCTATTCTCTGCCAGGAATTCTCCCCATCTTCAACTCTTTCCCACTCCCTACTGCAGTCTCTAATTCATATTCAACCCTAAGCCCTAAGACTAAGGTCTTTTAGGATAGCTCCCCCAAACACCAGGTCTCACACCAGGTGCCTCCTCTCTGCACTGCTTCTGCACCTGTATCTTTCACTCTTAATTGTAAAATAGTTGTATGTTTATTTTCCCTACTGGATTGTGTGTGCTAAGGGAAGAGTGGCAGGTTATCCTATTCCTCAGTGCCCTGGCGCATTGGCTAAGATGTCCTATATGTGCCAAGAAAACGCATTGATGATACAGGTAGAGAAGAGGAAGGAGGCGAAAAGAAAAAAAAAAAAAAAAAAAGAGGAAAGGAGAAAAAAGAGGCAGTGGTTTTTGTTGCTGATGACCATGATGATGGTCAAAAATATAAAGGTCAGCCTGATAGCTCAGTGGACTAATGTGCCTGCTTAGGCAGAGCTCAGTGACTGGATTTCCATCCCACGTGTTGTGCTGGCTCCTCCACCAGGAGGTGCTGAGACTGGTTGTGGCAGACCTTGCCTATAATCCCAGCATTTGGGAGGTTGAAAACAGGGGAATCACTACAGTCTGACCTACATAGTGAGATCCTGTAGACCCTGTACCAAATACATTTTTTAAAAGCCTGTAATAACATTAGAAAGGACAGAGGAAATAAAGAGAATTCATATTTCTGAGCTCCTAGTATGTATCAGAAACTTGATTAAATGTATTCCTCATGTATTCATCTGAACAACCTTGAAAGATTAATATAAAAGATACATATCTTGCCCAGTGTCACAAGTGGATTGTAGGCTATAGTAGCGCTAAGAGAGAAATGTTATGCTAAGCACTACAAAAGGAGTTTTCCACGCATATAAAGAAGTTGCATGTGACTATTAATATATATTAACATTTTATTACTTTGATAAATGTCACTTGAACACCTTACTCACTGTCCCAGGGCCAAAGAGTTCTGTCCCCCAGCCTGGGTTAGGATGCCTTTCTCTGTCAACATCCCTCTAGGGTGCAGTCCTTTGATTTCTGGGGGCTCCTTGGGCTGTTGGCTGTTAGTCCTGTGCATTGTTGCTTTACCTATGTCTCAGATCTTTAACGCTCTGTAAATTTGTAAACCCACCAACCAAACCCGACAGGTAAACATCTGTTGCAGTGTTTGGGCCAGAAACCTTTGCTCATTCATATTTTTACCATGCTGCATTTTACTATACCAGAGATTACCATTAAGTGGAAAAATGTGTACATAAATTAAATGTAGGATAAATGAAATTATTTGCTCTCCCTTTGGAAATTAGTCCAAACAAAACAATGTATTCCAAGTAAAACTGAGTTTATTGAAAAGTAAATGGATTTTATGGCCATTTTAGATAAGGCTTTAACTCAAAATGTAGCTAATTTACCATACAGATACCAAATCTCATTATTGAAATACATTCAATATAAACTTGGAACCTGTCATAATACTGTAGAATAAGCCAGTGCCAGAATATTTGCTTTCCTTAAATGTTGTGTCCTTTATATAGGATTCTATGAAAATATTAAATTCTCACAGCTGCAAGATGTCTTCAGGGCAGGAATTTTTTAACTTTAGTTTCATATTAAAATCACTTGAGGACCTTTCAAAAATCTCAATGCTTAGGATGTACCTAAAACCAATTATATCAGAACCACCAGAACTTGAAATTTAGGCATAAAGGCTCCTAAAACCTGCTAGGTGATTCTAATGGGAAACCAGGTGGAGGATAAGTTTTTCTTATTTCTTTTTTTTCTTTGGGGTAGGGAGGGGCTGAAGATCAAAAGCAGAACCTTCACACTGAGCCTAGCATTTTATTTCTTTCTTTCATTATTATTATTAATTATTATCATTATTATCATTATATTACTATTATTATTATTATTATTATTATTATTATTATTATTATTATTATTTGTACTGGGGATTGAACTTAATCTACTGAGCTATCTCTCCAACAAGCCTAGCACTTTAAAATAAAGCATTTTTTTTAAACCTGCAAACAGAATTTCCCTAAGTCACAGAGTTTTTCCTTGCAGGGCTCAAATTTACAATTCTCCTGCCTCAGCCTCCCACAATACTTAATCATACTAGAACAGCATCACATCTTAGGCTGATTGTCAGTGGAATTCACACATAGCTGGTCACTAAAATCAACTGGGAAATTTTTACAGGTCCTTGTGCCCACAGTTACATTCAGAGATTCTGACTTATTTGGTTTGGAGTGGTGGACGGTCCTCTTTATACTAAAGAATCAGCCCTGGCTTAGCCAAGGTTGAAAAATCACCATTTGAGACCTATGCTTCACAGATATTTCCCCCCAGAATAGGAGAATGAGCATCAGTCAAAGACATTTATCCTCACTACTACTCCAGTCTTCTAAAACGAAAGGTCAGGAGTTTGGGTCCTACAACCTGCACCTCAGGAAGTCTTCCTAAGGATGCCAGTTGTGCACACTATAGTTCGGAGACTTACTTACAACATGCAATCAGGGACATTATTCCCCTTCTGAACTGAGAAGACTGCATGCATCCTCAGTAAGCAGCAGTCAAGCTTTTATTGAACTAAGTTGAAGGAAAAGCCCAGTAAGGGAAAAGAATCTCTCCTTCTTCAACTGGAACTATCAAAGCCATATGTAACAACGGAGCTAATCAAAATGGTGCCCTTTCTAGCTGTACACAGGAGTTCAATCTGTTTTCTGATGTAGTTATTCTGGTTCCTGTGGTCTCTTTAAATGAAAGAGATATCTGCTTATTTCAGAAAGTAAATGCTGTTCTTCTTGAGAGCTATGAAAACCCTATCCATCCTAAGTTACCAATGTTAAAAGGACCCCTGATTCCTCTAGCCCAGGCTTCATTCCTGGGAACAAGCATGGAAGCCGGATCACTGAAAGCAAGCACTGCGTCGCTAATCTTTGCCTCTAGTCAAGCAGCCAAAGAAAACCCCTAACCAGAGCACTCAAAATAAGACACTCTGGACCATGAAATCTCCTTTCATCCTTTTAGCTGCTTGAATTGATTTCAGGCTACTAACCTGGACCCTTGAAGGAGGATCTTTCAGGGATAAGCTCTTTTTTATAGCCTGAGACCCTGCCTCTACTTGGCAATTGCTTTTGAGAAGTTCTGAAATGGACTACTAAACTACATTTTCTTCCTCAGACATCTTTGGAATCAATGGGATTTCTCTACTTTAATAGAGGAGACCTCCGGAGAATAAATCCGAAAAGAGGTTGAGCTGCCAGCCAAAAAACATCAGGTGCTAAGTTACTGACAAGAAAGAAGGGATTTCAAAGAGTGGTGGTCAGTTTGCCTGTGTTTTTTCAAATAGCCATGACGTTAATTACTGCAACAGCTCCTGCACTACAGTTGGAATGAAGTCTCCTCTACCAACACTAGAGGAAATAATAGTCATTGCCAAGCTGCAAAATATCAACTAGATGTTGTTTTAGACATATGGACTTAACTGAGCGATGCAACGCCCTTACACTGCTTAGGTGACGAGAGATACCGGTTGTGAGGTGTAAATTCTGAGGGAACAAAAAGTAGATAAATATGGTTAAAAGTACAAGAATAATTGAAAGGAAGGTTGCCGGGACAAGGAGGTTTTCATTTGGAGGGGACTTACTCCAGGCAGACACGTGGAGGTCTGTTTCATTATGGAAATTAATCTTGGAAGAAACAATGAAAAGTTAAATGCTCCACTAAGATGCCTCTTTAAGAGTAGACTGCTACATGAATTTGAAACTAACAATGAAGTTACAAAGAGAAAATCCCTATCCTTAGCTGAATTGATACTGAAAGTCCTAAAAATGTAAGTACATATTCTATGGGAATAAGCCGAACTATAAAAACATACATATGCATGCATCGGTGTGATATGTATGTCTTTGGAGACAGAAACTGCAAACATGACACATGTTAGCAAGAGTTGTGCACAGGTGGGTGCAGATGAACTATAAGAGCTGTCACGGTGATGCACTTTGGAACGTTTTCAAAATAAAAAAGTTGAATAACATTGCTACAAAGTTAGCTACCCAAGGCACAGTAGAGTCTGAGTTTAAAATAAGAGTCTTAGACATAGGCTTTAGCCTATGTTAAAGCCATTTCTGATGAGCTCATCCTCTCTCGTACCACAATTGTTGTCACTGAAAATGTTTCTTGCACCTTTTGGCCCATCTTGTATTCCAGCTAATGAAGCCCAGGGACTTGAAGCATGGTGATCATTTTAATATTCTGCAAGTTGATTTCCAGGTCATTCCAGCTCCTTCTTGATAGCCCTGGTAACTAAGGAAAGAAAATGAGCAAGCAAACCGGCCAACTGTGATTCCTGTGTGTGTCTGTCAGGGCTGAGATTCACATTTCTCTCTCTCTACAGAGGCTTCATGATGTGCCTTTTGCTGGTCTAGATAGCCACAGCACCAAGAACATAAGGACAAGTTTAAGTTTAAGCAGTTGAATGGACTCCTCATAGGTGCACAATTGAACACCAATCCTATTGCCTTTATTTTCTGTGTTATGAACCATGACTGAAGTGTAAACTTGTAGAAATTATAGAATGCATACAGCCTTTAAACCACAGTATATCCAGATTATGAGTGTATTTTTCATCCTTAAATCAACATTAGCTGTTGTTTCCGTGAAGTTTTTTAAATCCATACAGCTGTCTTTCCTTCAGCTAAATTTATATGGATCCTGACTACACCAAACCATGCTGCAATCTACAGATTCCTGCAACAATATCACCCCCAAACTCAGTCCCAAACCGTGAAAGTAGAAGAGGCTGGCACCTGACTAACATTTATCATTTAGAATTCCTATACAGACACACATTTTATCAATAAACAAAAATAAAACTAAAGTAAGTACTGCATACTTTTATGTGATTTCTTCAAGCCAGCTGCACTGCTTCTGTTAGAACAAGCCTGATTTTTCTACTGAAGAGTTGGTCAATCCTTATTTACACAGATTTCTTTCCTTTTGGGGAAAACAAGCAAGTAGAAGAGTTAGCATGAAAATAAAATAGAACAGAAAACATCATTTTTCTCACATGCCCAAGGAAAGACAGATGGATGATTGAGAGAGAGAAAGAGAGAGACAGGGACAGAGACAGAGAAAGAACTAGAGATATATACAAAATTTCATCATTTCCTGCCACTCACTGACAATGCAAACCAAGATTCACGAGGTACTTGCTAGGTGAAAGAGGATGTTCCACCTTTTTCTAGGGGGGGAAAAAAAGACTAGGGAAGGAGAAATTCTGTTTGTCTTAGTACTCAAGCAAGAGGAATTACACATCCAATTGTCCTCATCAGTGAATACAGGCCACACTCTCAAGGACGCTCAAAAATATAAAATGTCAAATATGGAAAGCCAGTGCAATCCTTTAAAGAGTCAGCCACTTAAAGAGTCTGCTTGAATATGCGGGAAGTTCAGAAACATTAGAGGATTACTCCTCACATCAATGTATTTATAAAATGTATCTCCCCTAAAGCGAGAGTCTTTATTTCTCTGTATCCATAGTCATATGTCTAGAGTGGAAGTTACATGAAACAAAGAGAAAAGGAACGTCCTGAGCTCTCACAGTGAAAAAGAGTGGGTAGGCACCAGTGGAGTTTGACTCATCTTGTTCTGTGATAACAGAACAGTACTTTTTCATTCCAATGGATCGGTTAGGGTCCATCTGGGTAGGAACTGCATTAGCTTCCCTCTATGGTCTATGGACTCCAGGTTGCTTTCAGTGTTTTTGGCAAAGTGCCTTGAGGAGCTAAAAAGCCAGCACAGACCAGCTTATTGATTTGATCACTCATAGACTACCCCTTGAATGGTAGCCACTGGGAGCTCAAGTACAGCAAAATTGACATAATATGTTGACAGTGGGCAAATAGTGTGTTTATATTTTTTTTTAAGGGTTAGGGAGTATAGATCAGTGAAAAGGCCTTTAGTTTATTAATTTGTTTTTTAACTTTATTTGTTTATTTATTTATGGCCAGCTCAGCCTGCCCTGGGTGTAGGGCTAGTGCAGTATGTGGTGCAAAGGACTGAACCGTGGTCCCTGTGGTTGCATAAGCTTGCCTAAGCAGGTGCTTTAGACTGTTGAACTATATTGCTGGCCCAAATAGTGTGTTTAGGATCTGAGACAAATGGTTTCAAATAGCAAGAAGAAAGGGATCTTTCTTTCCATATATCCACCAAGACTAAAGCTGTTTATCACCACATGCAATCCAAAAATACCCAAGCTACTATTGTATTTCAGGTAATATATATATATATATATATATATATATATATATATATATATATATGGAGAGAGAGAGAGAGAGAGAGAGAGAGAGAGATTGTGTATTTTAATCTATGCTGTCTAGCTTTTAAACCTCAGAGTGGGTGATATATTTAAATATATGTGTTAAATGTCAGCCTGCATATTTAATTGAGCTATTGTAATTCCAACCTATGTTTCATTAAAAGTTACTGCTTCAGGGACAGCAGGATAGCTCAGTGGGTTAAGTGCCTGCTGAGGTAAATGCAGGGAATGGGGTTCGATCCTCAGCACCACATGCTTGAGTGAGATCTTGTACCAAATACATTTTTAAAAATCCACCATTTAAATTTTTCTGTCCAGACATCTAAATAGTATCAAAAGCGCATGTATATGCATATGAGACTGTATGTGTGTGTGTGTTTTAATTTGATTACGTACTTCAAAAAAATTTCAAGCATTTTCTATTAAATGAAGCCCAGTTCTCCTACTTATAACTTAGCTTAGAAGCCCAACTGTCCTAATTCTTCATTTCAAAACCCTTGACATTGTATTCACTGTATAATTCTCCTGCATAAATATTGATTGCAGCCACAATTTGCAATCTGAGATACTGGAAGGACAGATAGGGACCGAGTCACATGGTATGAAATGCGGAGTCATATCTCAGCTCCTGTAATAACTGTCATAGGAGAGCAGATGTGCGATGCTAATGTCTGCCTTCTTGGGGTTTTGCAGACTAGGAGGTTTTCTTAGTAATTTGTAAAGTGATTGAAGTCGTAAGCACTGGAACAGTCAGTTTTACTCACAGCTTTACTCAGTTAGGCCTGTTACTAAAAAGAGGGCACTTACTATTGCAGTGAGACAACTATGTTCTGTGTTAATTTCCATTATAATTAACCTGCGCATCTGAGTTTATTTCAGCGTCCTCCACCTTTCCATTGCCCACAATATCCACCCAGAATGTTGAATGCCAGCGCTAGTAAAGATAAATGATCATGTACTTTACATGAAAAACATTTATGTTAAGAACCATTTTTCCACCAACTCTACCAAATAGGATATGAGCTGAGAATACCCAAAGAAAATTCCATTAATTTAAAAATAAAGTAAAAATTGAATAAAAATAGTACAGAGAATAAGCTAGATGAGAAAATAAATGGACTTCCCAATGTCTTTCTTGAACTATGAAACCCTTGAGAAATGAGATTTTCATAAGGAAAAGATTAAAGTTATTGCAGACATAACTTGTTCCACTGAAGCCCTTGTGAGAGTGTATATTTTGAAGCAAAAGTCCATAAAATTTATTCAAGCACATATGACCTCTTTCTTTAAGAGATAATACAATCAATATTTTCATTAGAAAACTAAGACCCAAAGCCTACAGTCAAAATTTATGACCTATTTATTTCTTTTTCCTTCAAAACTTTCACTAACCTCTCTACAGACTGCTACATCTGTGGGAAAATTTTAAAGTTCTTAAAGGTGTTTATAACATGCTATTTCTAAGGGCCAGCTAGATAGCTCAGCTGACTAAAGTACCTGCTTTGGCAGAGCACAGCAGCCTGGGTTGGATCCCTGGCATACTGTGCCGGCCCCACCCCTAGGGCAAGCTGAGATGGTGAATGAGACTGGGCATGGTGGCGCGAGCCTATAATCCCAGTGGTTGGGTGGCTGAATACAGGAGAATCACTACAAGTTGGATCTACACAGTGAGACCTTGTACACCCTGTAGACCCCATCCTAAATTCATTTTTTAAAAAAGTTATTTCTGTAGAAAATGAATCTTTTAAAATTCTTTAAAAGAGTTATTCAAAAGGAACTTTCTCCCAGCATGCAATGCCAGCCCCTCCTCAGGGTCATACTGACATGGTGATCGAGAGTAAGTGTGGTGGTGTGTGCCTATAATCCCAGGTCTTCAGAGGCTGAACACAAGCAGATGTATGAGTGGGATCTATGTAGTGAGACCCAATAGACCCTGTACTAAATACAGAAAAGAAGAAGAAGAAGAAGAAGAAGAAGAAGAAGAAGAAGAAGAAGAAGAAGAAGAAGAAGAAGAAGAAGAAGAAGAAGAAGAAGAAGAAGAAGAAGAAGAAGAAGAAGAGGAGAAGGAGGAGGAGGAGGAGGAGGAGGGGGAAGACGAAGAGGAGGAGGAGGAAGAGAAGGAAGAAGAGGAAGAGGAAGAGGAAGAGGAAGAGGAGGAGGAGGAGGAGGAAGAGGAGTGTTATGGTTTATGTCTAGTTGTCCCCCCAAAGCCTCATGTAGTCATTAGGCAAGGACTTCTATAGATTGAGACTTGACTCATGAGTCACTGGGATTATGTGTTTTAGTACTGATGGGATTATTGGTCTGAGTAGGGCTGGGACTATGGGTGTGGTCTAGGGCAGTTATCCTAAGGCAGAGGGCCTGATAGGAATATAAAGAGAGACAGAGAGACAGACTAGAGCTGTTGCTGTTGCTCTCTGCTGCCCTGTTTGGTTGGCTACCTCTACCACCATTTTGTTGCTATTCCACCACCATGAACTGGATACTCTCTGTTCTGTTCCACTCAGCCTTGGGCTAGCTGAATATGGACTGAAACCTCCACAAACTGTGAGATAAATAAACCTTTCCTTCCTTCATTTTGAATGTTGGGTATTTGTCCCAACAATGAGTAAAAAGTAACTAAGACAGAATTTGGTACCAGAGAAGTGGGGTCATTGCTGTGACTATACCTGACAATGTGGATTACAAGTTTTTGGGAATGGCTTACAGGAAGAGATAGGAAAGATGCAAAGATGTCAGCTAAAAACAAAGCACTAGAATGGCTTTGGCTGTTCAGCTTGGGCGATTCTGGTCAGAGCTTAGACCAGAAGACTGACAGAAGGCCTGCTTATAAGACCAGGATGAGGAGGTTTCTGCTGGAAAAAAAAAAAGACAGCATTGGTCATTGGACTCCAGATGATTTGTGCTATAGATTGGCTGAAAGTCTTTCAGAATTTTGACTGTGCCCAGAGACTTTGCCTAAGACTGAGATTAAGCATGGCAGACTGATTAATCTTTCAAGAGACATTTCAAAACAGCAAACTATTGGGGCGGTGGCGTGGTTGTTATTGGTTGCTTTTAGCCAGATTTACTTTGAAAATCAAGAGCAAAGATCCAAGAAGGATGATTTAAAATGTGAGTTTGTCCAGAAAGGAAGCACCAGGAAAGCTGTGGACCACAAACATGGAGCTGAGAGGATCTCCATTGTTGGGAAGGAACCAGCGAATCGAAAAGATGGCCTGAGGGCATCACAAGAGGCGGCAGCTCTCTGTGCTTTGCAGCCCCAGAATTGCAATGAAGAAAAGCTTTGCCTTGAGAAGAAAGCCCCAGAGACCCAAGTACCAGAATGGCGGCAGCAGCCAAATCAGGTTCTAAAATGGCGCCCGCATGTAGAATATGTTTTTCGGAATCAGGGTCAGAGTGCTCAGTGATCTAGGCCCTCGACTTCTTCAGCCAAGACAGAAGGAAGCTCAGCTACTGCTCTAGCTGGCAGCAACCCTTGGCATTATCCACATAGGCATATACAGAATGTGAGAATTCTGAGCTTAAAAAGGTTTCCACCTCGATTTCAGAAGAAGGCCTGGGAAGCCAGGCAGTGTGCCCCTGAGAGGGAAGTGTGTAAACCTGGGTGTGAGAAGCCTGTTCAGTAGAAACCCCAGAAGTTTGGAAAAGCCAGGAACGTGCATCGTGCTAAGAGGGAGCAAAGCCAGCCTAAGAGGGAAGCCATGGGCATTACCACCAAGAGTGCCATAGGAGCGGAGTTGCATGATGCTCACAACTCAGTGCAGACTGCTTCGGATGCTCCAGTTGGAACTATGGGATTTAATGTTTACCCTGCTAGATTTTTAACATGTGTTGGCCCCAATGTTTTGTAGTACCCTGTTGTTTGCAGCTTTTGAAATTATAATGTTTATTTTATGCCTTTGAATGTTCGATATGTTTAACTCTTCTATTGTACAGGGGCTCACAGTTGACAGTTTGCCCTGGATCTTGGAGGAGACTTGGGATTTGTAATTTTCAGCAATGCTGAAACTATTCAGACTTTGGCAACTCTTCCAGATTGACTAAAATGTCTTTTGTAAAAAGGGATATGTATGATACTTTGGGGTTCCAGGGGCGGAATGTTATGATTTATGTCTAGTTGTCCCCCCAAAGCTTCATGTAGTCATTGGGCGGGGACTTCTATAGATTGAGACTTGACTCATGAGTCACTGGAATTAGGTATTTTAGTACTGATGGGATTATTGGTCTGAGTAAGGCTGGGACTATGGGTGTGGTCTAGGGCAGTTATCCTAAGGCAGAGATTCTGATAGGAATATAAAGAGAGACAGAGAGACAGACTAGAGCTGTTGCTGTTGCTCTCTGCTGCCCTGTTTGGTTGGCTACCTCTACCACCATTTTGTTTCTGTTCTACCACTATGAACTGGATACTCTCTGTTCTGTTCCACTCAGCCTTGGGCCAGCCAAATATGGACTGAAAACTCCACAAACTGTGAGCTAAATAAACCTTTCCTTCCTTCATTTTGAATGTTGAGTATTTGTCCCAGCAATGAGTAAAAAGTAACTACGACAAGGAGGAAGAGGAGGAGGAAGAGGAGAAGAACTTTCTGTGAAGGTGTATTCTTTCCATACCAAATGAGTATATCTGCATAAATCAATTTAATGTAAGCAAGTCTGAAAAATTTGCCAGAATTTCAATCTATGATTTTGTGACTTATACATTTTTAAGATCCCATATAACAATCAAGGGAACACTGCATATTTTCCCTAACCTAATTCATAAAGCCTATTTTGATTTATAATGATTTCAATATAGTAATGACCCCTGTTCCTTTTTTTAAATTTTTTCACATTTAATATTCTTTAATAAAATTTAAAATCCTTTCTAACATTAAGTGGAAGATATACATTGGGCAGTCTCATCTAGCCTTTCCTCTATTTTATTTTGTTTTTATCAATTTTAATGAGAAAGAAATAGCTATGAGACAGTTTCACAACAGGTTAGTGGGACACTTACAACAATTAATACATTGAATATTGTTGTCTTTGTAGTAGTTGTTCAAAGTAAAATACACTGATACCTTGTCTATACTATTAGTACACATCTTTCTTTTCATTGAACTAAGAGAAAATAGCTGTATATATAGTCCAATAGTCCACAATAGTAGTGGGTTACCAGCAGTACTGGCAATATCAGAAGCCATTGACTTGATCCTTTTACAGCTCAACATATTAATATGGCTTTATGTTTTACAGTTCATGGTTAGACTTTTCTGCTTTATGTTTTACAGTTCATGGTTAGACTTTTCTGCTGGATGGTTAAAACCTACATAAAGCAAGACCTATATAACTAAAAAATGTAACTTTTATATCTGACAAGGTCAGTCAAATCCCCTCAGGATTTATCCTGGAACCATGTACAGCAGTTTATAGATCTTTTCACAGTGTCATCCATCTGGATGAGTTATGGCCATTGCTTGACCAATCTGCTCTCTGTGAAAGCCTGAGGAAATGTTTTCTCTCTAGGTGACTCTCTATAAGCACACTATACATCATTGATCCCTTTCCTCTTGATCAGAAAATTTGGGACACCGCTGAGTTATAGGATGTTACAGTACAAGTTTTCTTATGTCCTGAGTCCTCACTGACCTTGAAGGGCTAGGGCCAAAATATTGGCTATTCTTGTAGCCCTTCTTTTCATCTAATTTTTGGTCTTCCTACTGAAGTTGTTAACCCTCTAGAAGAGGAGTTTACTGATAGTATTTCCTATAACATAGACACTTGAGCTTAATATCACTAGCTTGCTGAATATCAAATGCTTTAGACATAACATGGAACAGATATTTTCCATCAATCATTGACATTCTAAACTTTAAATACCTATAGAATGTGAAAAAATTACACAGTTTTACACAGAAATTTAGGAAATTAAATAAAATTTAATTTAGTAATAAAATTTTGTATATGTAAATCCATATACAAAATTGTAGCAGGACACTCCTATGGTATTTTTTCTTGTCTCATTCTCTTTTATTACCTTTTTTTTAAAACAAACATTTACTTGAGAGAGAGTACCTTGCTCCCTTTTTAGAATGGTAATTTGATAATTTTAAAAAGTACTGTCCTCATATGTTTTATAATTTCCTTTAAACATTTTCTTGTTGCCAAACTGTAAATTTAAACATTATGTCAGGGGTTCTTATGTGATAGGCTTGCTAAAATGTGTTTCTTAAGAACAACATGCTTATTATTGACCTACTGTGTACAAGGCAGTGTCATCACACTATAAAATGTTACAAGACGTACAGAAAGCCATACCTGCACTAAGAAATATATTTTGTCTGCCTGGGATCACAGCATATGAGAATAAGACAAGCCAAGAGCAGGACAGAGAGTATATGCCACCACATGAGGAGTATGTCTTTAAGGACTTACAATTTTTCAACCCTCACTTGGGACTTAGAAGGCAGTGTGGTTAAATAGCACTAAAGACACTTATCTTACAGAGCTTTAATACTCAGAAATGAGGTCCTGAGGACCAGCAGTGGATGCTTTGTCTGGAATACTGTTAGAATAGTCTCAGGCCCCATTTACACCTATGCATGAGAATCTTGGTGTTTACCCCACCCGTGATGAAGACTATAGAGGAAGTAATTTTTGACCTGGTGATGAAAAAAAGGCAAACTTAAGTTCAGAAGCTAAGCAGAGTGTAGTGAAGGCCTTAAAGTTCCAACCACATCCATCTGAGTATTAGCAACAATCAAGTACATCCAAGACTAGGGAGAGACAGGTATGTGGGCAACAAATATGGCAAACAGGAAACCATAACCTAAGGAAGCCACACTGTATACTCTGGGAGTTTCCCATGCAAATTTCTTTCTCCTCAGGGTGTGAAGAAAAGGAGCTGAAAACGAGATTCCTGTATGCCTCCAAAGGGAAAAGAAGCTAGTCCAGCTGGTCAGTCTGAGACCCACTGAGCACTGTCTTAAAACCAGCCCTCACTGTGTTCCTCAGAACCATGACTAACCTCAATGTTGCCTTACCAGAGAACTGTCCTGTTCCTGTTTCCATGGAACAAGCAAGCTACAGCAGACTGCACATCCCACTCACTGGGGGCAGGAGCAGAAGAAACCCACATCTTCCTCTTGACTTTATGTAAGTGTGGACATATGATGTAGCCTCCTATCCTGGTTGGGAGGCTTACTGGAGTAGATTCAGAACACACAGATTTAGGAAGCAGGTTTGGTTTTGATATTTGTTTATTTGTATGTTTCTTATAGTTCTGGGGGTTGAGCCCGGTGCCTTTGCATAGAACTACATCCCCAGTCCTTTATATATGTATATATGTATATATATATACATATATATATATATATATATATATATATATATATATATATATTACTCTTTATTTTGATACAGAGTCTTAACAACTCTGCTGCTTAGGCTGGGCTCACAATTCCAATCCTCCTGCCTCAGTCTTCTAGAATACTGAGATTACAGTTGTGTACCACCCAGCTTGGGCTTTTTGCTTTATTTCATTTTAACTTTTTTTGTCTGAGGACCTACATTCTAGGACTTGATTCTTCATAGAAACGAGGAGACCCCTTCTTGATACAAGACTCCTGCACTGAGGATTTATGTAGAAAATTAACATATAATATGATAATAACATATCACCCAAGTAGTATGTCTTTTAGAGTAAAATAAAATTATTATCAGCATAATAGGTAAATTAACTATTTTAATGAGAAAAATAAAATAGCAATGAAACAGTTTTAAAACAGTTACAATAAGACAATAATTAATACATTGTATATTGTTGTTTTCACAATAGTTATTCAGAGGACAAAATGTAGACATGATATCTTGTCTAAACACTTAGCACAAACCTAAGATGATCCAGAGGAAATCAACATTGTTCTATAGTGTATGCTTGCATATGAAAATGGTATAGAATGCCTCAAGTTTTAAGAATATAAGTACAATTAATTCTCACCTTTCCCAATACTATTATAAGCTCTTAATTTCTGCAGTAGGAGGGCATTCTTTAGCATTAGCCAAAAACCCAGTTTCCACATAGACCAACCATTACACCCAATAAGGGAAAACACCAGCTTCTTGTGTATTATTTCTTGTTGCTATGAGACTGGCATCATTGAAATTGTGTTCCTCAAAATCAGAGTGTCACTACCCACCCACTGCTGAAATAATGACTTGAAAATCCAGATCCAGGCCCAGAACACTGCTCTGGGAAGAAGGCAGACACACACTGTCCAGTAGAAGAGCAGGATATGAGTGCCCAGTGCTGTAGTTTTAGCTGTCTGTGCTTTTAGAGTCTGGATTTATTCAGGATCAGTCACCCAGAGATCACCTTTTCTTTCTCTCCCCAGGATCTTAGGTAGCTTTTCATCTTACAGTCTCCAAAGTTAAAGTCATTATTCTTCTGTAGAATGTAACCCTCTGTCAAACAAAAACAGATTTACTATGCTATGGGAAAATCTCAAATCTTTGGAGGAGAATGAATGTTGATGATACCTTTGTAATTCCAAGGCAAGTTGTTGGCACCTATTGAAGTAAGTGAACTCTGGTGGGATATTCCATTATGCAGAGATTAGAAAGTGTCTCCAACTTGCCAAGTGAGTGTCTTTGTGATCTAACAACAATGTGAAAAGGGATGGCAAGGCTAGTTTTAAGTATAGAAATGAGGGAACATCAACTAGAGCCATTTCCCAAGAAAAAGCTTATGGAAACTAGAAATCGATTAAGCTTTCTCATAGACCCCCAAAAAGGAAGGGAGAAAAAAATCAGGTAGGAAAAAAACACCTGGGCCTAAGCTGTGAGATTAATAGTGATGCCATGAAAAAGTCAGATTTAAATTAATGTAGCTGGTTTGAGAAAAGGATGATTACTTTGAAAGATACCCATTTTTTATTTTATTTATTTATTTGTATTTTTTTTAGGAAAGGGTCTAGAGTGTTTTCAGGGTCTCACTATTAGATTGGACTCGTAATGATCCGCCTGTTTACAGCATCCTAAGAGCTTAGATTACCGGCATGTGCCACCACTCCCAGTCTCACTTGCCTTCTCAGCATGCCTCCAAGGGCAGGGCAGGCATGGCAGGCCAGGGGATTAAGTCCTGGCCCCTGAGCCTGCTTGCAGGTGCTTTAATCTGCTGAGCTGTTTAGCTGGTCCAAGATACTCATTTTTAACTATCAGTAGACTATCTCAGCCAAAACACTGGAGCATGATAAGGAGACTACTAATTACCATACAGATGGAATTCTTAATTCTTAGAGGATTGGCTGGAGCCTTATGAGTGAGCTCATCCATAAGAAAGCTGGGGAAGCAAACGATGAAACAGCAAGGATATCAAGGAAAGTATCACCATCTAGCTAGCGTAGTCTGTGGCTTGTGGATGGAATAAATGCTGGCGTAACACCAAAATCTGAAAAAGAGGTAGCATGGGATTCTTGAGGACAGAAATTTCACTATATAAGTAGTACCAAATGTCATGGAGAAACCAGAAGACCAGCATTCTGACAATAAACCCTTGGGATTTACAACATACAAAAAAAAAAAATGAATGTCAATTATATGCTAAATCACTTTGTTTACATTGCATATTTCACAAATGAAGAATTTAGTACTATTCTTGGAAAGAAAATAATTTGAGCAGGAAAGGAATAAGCAATCAAAAGAGGTACCTCAGGAGAAAAACAGAAATGTTTTTGTCTTATTCTTTCATATTAAGGTAAAACCTAAGGGCTGGCCAGATAGCTCAGCATATTAAAGCTTCTGCTTAGGCAGACTCAGGGACCAGAAGTTGGATTCCTGTCCTGCTGTGCCAGCCCCAACCCCAGGGAGCACTGAGACAGCAACTGAGTTTGGTCATGGTGACTCGCACATGTAATCCCAGTGATTGAGAGGCTGAAAAACAGGAAGGATCACTACAAGTTCCATCTGGGTAGTGAGACTCTGTAGACCCTGTCCTAAATCCATAAAAAAAAAAAAAAAAAGATAAAACCTACTCTTCTTGTTGAAAGGTGGAAAGGAAGCAACATATTAGGAGAGTTGGATGTTATGATAGAAACTAAATGAGTATAACAGTAAATGTAGAGAAGTTGAAGTCTTAGCACTAATTAGCAATTTTATATGTCTATAAAAGAACTAATTTAATTCTTGACAGGGTGAATGTTTTTCTATATCAGCTCATGTTGTCTCCTTGCCCTTTGCTTTTATAGCTTTATCATCTTAAAAAAGCAGTCTTTTATTCCACTGTACCCTTGTGAAGAGTTAACTAATTTTACAAATAAGTATAAAGTTTGAGTAATCAAGCTAATTGTCAACCTAGTCCTACATTTATAAACGAATTCTTTTTAAAACCCACTAAGAAATTTGAAATCCTCTCTGAAAAGAAATTGTTATGGGTATTATTGTATTATAATACTGTATCATAATTAAAATTTTAGAAAACTTTATCTCACAAAAGTGATACTTTATACCCTTCCCCAAATTATCTTCCCACATACAGATTTTTCTAAGAATTGTATAAATGTATTTGTGAAAAGCAACAACTACCTGAAGGCTATTTCTTCCTTTCTACATTACTGAGATCTTCCAAATAGCTTATCTCATAACAAAATGCTTGAAAATGGTTCTTCATTTCGAAACAGCTCAGCAGATGAAGACGCTGTCTCACTTAAACCAGAAGGCAAGTACCCAACAGCCCTCTGCCTTCTTCTGAGTACTGCAGTGCAGCTGTCTCGGGTTGAGATCCAGCCTCAGCTGCATCCGCTGCACTCTTGACATCTCTTGGCTAAACTCCCATGCCTAAATGTCCCTTGGGCAAGATAAAATTCCAACGTGATAGGATATCTTTTCTCTCACAATGAAACCCTTTGCCAGACATGCAGACACAGTAGCAACTTCATCCCTGCCCAACAGCCAGCCCCTTTTGGGTAATGCCTGCTGAGTAGAGAGTTATTTCCTCACAAATAAGAGGCAGGGATTAAAAGAATCATTCATGGCTATTTTCCCACTGCAAGAGGAGGCAAGAGGCCCAACAGAAAGCAAAGCAAGAGCACTTGATGGCCTTGTCCCATGAAATAAAAACAAGAGCAAAATTAATTAATTAATTAATTAATTAATTATAAAAATAAGAACAAAATTGAGTTAACAAAAACAACAAAAAAATAGCCCATTCTGCTTTGCACAGTAAAAACTGTTTAAAATAATGGAGCATAACAATATTGTTGAGCCAAGATTGATAAATATATATTAAACAAATTCAAACTGAGATTACTGACTGAAGAGGTGTATGAAGTTTTTTTTTTTTTTTTTTTTTTTTTTTTTTTTTTTTTTTTTTTTTTTTTTTTTTTTGTCTTTTTGAGACAGGGTCTCGCTATGCAGTTGAGGCTGGCCTTGAGCTCACTTTTGTAGCTCAGGCTGGTCTCAAACTCGCACCAATCCTCCTGCCTCAGCCTCCCGAGTGCTGGGATTACAGGCATGCGCCACCACGCCTGGCTTTGTAAGTGAAGTTTTAAATTTGAATGTATTTCAGAATAAATACTCCACAGCCATTTTAAAAGCTTGTTAACTCTCATGAACTATTGATGTATGCAGACCAACTTTGAAAATAACAATGCTTTATAAATGCTATTCTTTGCAACAGAGGATCCAAGATATTGTTATTAAATATGTGTTGCTATTAGTCACAAGGTAACATAAGCTAGTAGTGCAACCCACTCTAAATAAATATTAAAATATTTGTAGGTGCATACATGGACACATAGGTTTATGTGTAACTAATTATAGGAATCTTGTAGTCGCAAAACCTAAGCAGATATCAATTGTGGTTTACTATTAGTTATACTTCAATAAATCTAAAACTTTCTGGATATACAAATTTCAAAAAGGTATATTTTTTTCTTATTACAGAATTATACACCAAATGTAATTCAAAATTCTAAAAAAGTCTTGTTCCATCTCTCAATTGTATATCTGCTGAAGTATTAATGTCACATAATTACACAGTTCTATTCTACTCTTATGATAAAAATTATAGACAAATACTTCATGCCTATAATCCCAGCTCTGGGAAGGCTGAGGCAGCAGGAGGATCACTGCAAGTTTGAGGCCATCCTGGGCTACAAAATGAGTTTAAGGTCAGCCTGAATTAAATAGTGTAAATAGTGATACCCTATCTCTAAAACACCAAAAAAAAAGAACAGGAAGGGCTTTGTCAAGATGTATACATATATATGTAGTATATGTTTTTAATTGATATCATTATAGCCTATACATTTTCATCATATAACCAATGTGTATTTTATTAGCAAATACATGAACATGCAGATGAGATATAGGCATTATGTATTACATACAAACATATATGTGATAGAGAAAAACAATGCATGATAGATGACAGATAGATAGATAGATAGATAGATAGATATTCATGAGACTAAAACCTGAGAGGCTACAACCTGTTCCAGTTCCAGCTCAAAAGATGGCAGGCCAGAGACACAAGATGATGATGATTAGGTTCAAATCCAAAGGCAGAAAAGACCAATATCCACGAATTGATTGCACAAGAATCATACACACTAGAGAGGAAAAACCTGCCTCAGTGAATCTACCAACTCAAATGTTAATCTTATTCACAGCCACCCTTGTATTCTCATTGCAAAACTGATGCTGGATCTAATATCTGGTCCCATCAAGTTGCCATATGAAACTAACTTTCACAAGAGTTATTGCTACTCCAGCACATATTTTTCTTATTTCTACCAAGTAATAATAAGCTCATTAAAATAACTCCAAAGAATTTCTTTCAAATCCCCTGTTTATTGTAAGCCTGACTTGTAATAAGTTAAAAAAATAAGTCATGTTGATTATATAGTATTTATCAATGGAGAAAATGGAAATAATTCCTCTTATTTAGAGAACACAAATGTTTATCCCAGAAATGCAGCTTTAAAAGTTAAGATAGGCCTATGTTTCCTGGTTGCATAATAAATTGGTTTTATATATGCAAAATTAAATCACTAAGGTAAGGGTATAGGGAAAAAGTATTTTAAAGTATATGTGTACAAGAGGTTGTCAACATGACCAGATTGGGAGACTCCTGTGAGTGACTTGAGAACCCTAACCTCATCAGCGGGTGAAATTCTTCTTTTTTTTTTTTTTCTTTTTTTAGAATTTTTTAAAATTTTTTTTAAATTTAATAATGGTTATATTACATATATTCTTTCTCTTCTTTTCGTCTTTTTGAGACAGGGTCTCTCTATGCAGTTCAGGCTGGCCTTGGGCTCACTTTTGTGGCTCAGGCTGGTCTCAAACTCACACCGATCCTCCTGCCTCAGCCTCTCAAGTGCTGGGATTATAGGCATGTGCCACCATGCCTGGCTATATTACATATTTTCATCATCAGATCAGTTTAGATTAATAGATATTGGTGTATAGGATTGATCAAACAGTTAAATATTAACACTTTCAATAAACATTAATTTTTTCTCTTTCTTTTTTTAGCAGTTGACACATTGTATATTGTCCTCACAGTAGTTATACAGAGCACAGTAGGTGGGCATGACCCACCTTCCTATTGATGTTGCTAAGGAAAGAAAAAAAAATTCTTCTCTTTGAATTAAGAGGAAACAGATGCATACACAGTCCAATGTTCCACAGTTGCAGTGGGCCACCAGTTAAACTTGCAATGTTGGAGGCTATTGATTCAAAGACTCCTACAGCTCATCTCATCAATCTAGCTCTGCGTTGCATGCCTCGTAATTAAGCTTTTTGCTGGGTGACCAAGGGCAAGTCAAAACAAGACCTGTATAACAAAACATTCATCTTTTGTGTCTTCCAAGGTCAAATCCCCTCAAGATTAACTTTGGAAACATATACAGTGATTTGTAGAACTATTGTCAGTTCTGGTCTCCGGGATGAATCACAGCCATTGCTTGGCCAGTTAGCTTTCTGTGAAAGCCTCAGAGAATGATTTTCTCTGGGTAACTCTCCTTAGACACATTATAGTTCATTTATCCCTTTCCTCTGAGGTCCCATAATCTCCTTGACCAGAAAATTTGAGACACCTCTGAGTTATAGGATATTAAAGCACAGGTTTTCTTATGTCCTGAGTCCTTACTGACCAGTAGCAGATAAAAGAGGAAGCATATCAGGAGCAAAACCCTGCACTTATGTACACAGAATGAATAAGATATTGGTCCTAAGAACCTTCAAAAGGTTCATCACACTGATCATAGCACCATATCACACTAAAACTATGCTTGGAATGCATGTCACTCCCGTCTTTTTGTTGTGTAAGACTCCCAATGTAAACTTAGTTACTGTTATACTCTCTCTCTCAAGAGTATTAGTTGAAAGTAAGAGACTGGGCCAAAAACCATAGGCTTGACAGGCTACATTTTGTGCTTCCTTGAATTTCCAAATATCTGTGTAAAGATTATGTAATTGCTTATATCACATTCTAAGGTCAGTAAGTGGGTGAAATTCTTGATGAGTTCCTAGCTGCACGGCTGAGGTGTGGCCTCCTAAGAGAAGCTGTGTGGGGAAGGTGTGACCTCAAGGACTGCATCCGGTCACTGGCCCCTCCCCTCATGTCTCCCTTGCCCACTGTCTTCTGGATGCAGGAATTTAGGCAGCTTTTCTCAGCCATGCCCTTCTGCCCTATTCTTGCCCTAGAGGAGCCAGCCCTCAGCTGAGAGCTCTGAAGCCACATTAAGAGGAGGTTCTGGGTATTTTTGTCCCAGAAAAAAAAAAAAAAGAAGCTGAGCAATGTCACGGGTGAAAATAAAAATTTTCTCTGTGTTAAAACTTCTTAAAGTCTTAACTATGGGACTAATGAGCATCTCCACCTGCTAATATGTAAACAGCTGCCTTCTGTGTGTTACAAGAGGGAACTGTCTAAAATCTAAAATGTCATAACGTTAACACATATTACTTTAGGTTCTGCTAAATAGGAAATAATGTACCAATTAAATAACATGATATTTTCTTAGTTATTCGTAGTTTTAAAAATATTGACTGTATGTGACTTAGAGACTTCGAAATAAAACATACATGACATGCACATATTAAAAGAAAAATATATTAAAGATAAGTGATAGAAACATTAACAAAATTTCCTCAAATTCTGAGTCTGATTGTTCTGAGTTACTTTTCAGTTGTGACTTGCTATCATTATTTCAAATAGTACTTCTTTGCATCAGTGACACAATAGTTAACAGAATTTTTAGCATTTTATACTCTCTCTAGGCTATTCTCCTAAGCCACCAATACCTATTCTTAATGTTGACACTTTCACAATCAGAAGATGTAAAAAACAAAAAACAAAAAACAAACTCCAGTGACTATTGAAAGACTCCTATGGTCTATAAGTCAACTAAAGTATCCATAAGGGCTGGGGAGATAGCTCTGTGACACAAGTGCCTGCCTGGCAAGTGCAAGGTCATAAGTTCCAATCCTGGTCCTGCAAATAAATAAATAAATAAATAAATAAATAAATAAAGTATCCATACAATGCCATTTACTAGTCATGAGATCAGAAATAACTATATTCACCGAACTGTGTGCAGGTACAGCTACATTCCACTTGTCAATAACAAACGTGAAATCTATCCTGAGCTTAGAGACATTGAGACTTGAAACACGTTTTGCCCTAGAATCAATGGAAACAGTATTTTTTAAAGACAAGCTCCTCAATTTTAAATTAAGTATGTTAAGGAACTAGCATTTTTTGAACCTCATCATTTTGAAAAACTAATTTAAAACTTCTTTGTTTTTCATTCCTCAAGTTTTTATTACTTTTAATAAGAACAATATGATAGTTTCAAAACACGTTAGTAGTACATTTACAATAACTGACACATTGCATATTGTCCTTATAATACTTATACAGAGTACAGGGTGTGGACATGATAATTTTTCAATTGATATTGGCAAGAAAAGAAAAAATTTCTTCTCTTTGAACTGAGAGGAAGTAGCTATATACATAGTCCAAAGTTCCATAATTGCTTTGGGTTACCGGTGAAACTGGCAATGTTGGAGGCTGTTGATTTAAGCCTCTTACAGCTCATCATACTAATCTAGCTCTATATTTTATGTCTCATAATTAAGCTTTTCTGCTGGATGATCAAGGACAAGTTAAAGCAAGACCCGTATGACAAAACATTCCTCTTTTGTAACTTGCAAAGTCAAATCCCCTCAGGATTAACTTTGGAACCATGTACAGTGCTTTGTATAACTATTGTCAGTGTCAGCTTTCACGGCCATTGCTTGACCAGTTTGCTTTCTGTGAAAGCCTGAGAGAATATTTTTCTCTGGGTGACTCTCCTTAGACACACTATAGTCCATTTATCCCTTTCCTCTGAGGTCCATAATCTCCTTGAACAGAAAATTTCGGAAACCACAGAGTTATAGGATGTTACAACACAGGTTCTCTTATGTCCTGAGTCCTTACTGATTTTGAAGGGCTAGGGCCAAAATGTTGGCTATCCTCATAGCCCTTCTTTTTCTCCAATTTTTGGTCTGTTAACTTACATTCTCAACCCTCCAGCAGAGAAGCTTCGTGTTACTATTACTCTATAACATAGATAATTGAGCTTAACATCACTGTCTTTCTGAATATCAAACATCTTTGACTTAGCTTGAAATTGATATTTTCCATCAATCACTGATATTCTAATAATTATCTATAGAATATGATAAAGGCAGTTACACATTTTTACGCAGAATAAAACGTCCTATGTGTCAAAGAATTTCTTGCCTTTGAGTCTCACACACATATCTGCTTTCTCTGATATACTTCAGTATTTCCTATAACATTATTCTACAGCACTAGAGTGTGCAGGCATTGCATGATTAGGCAAGAAGAAAAAATCTGAATTCTAATCATGGCCCTACATTTTTTGTTTAAGTTTATTTGCTCTGCTGAGCCTCAGTATACACCTCAGTCAAACAAAGTTAATGCTTGCCCAACTTATGTTTGTTAATTTTGTACCGAAGATTACTTTGAGATCTGTGTGTTGCTATCTGTGCTTTTATTATACCCATTACTTTAAAACTCCAACTCTTCATTTGGTGCTGGTTTTGTTACTTATCTGACATAAACTATCTGCACCCCTGAGAAACTTTATGAATACTTTGAGATTATCTCTGCCAATGAAAAGCACCATTAAACAGAAATAGTCATGAAATTTCCAAGAACTGTTTTACTTGAGGTAATAACCACAAAACCATAAAAGCGAGTCCCTTGTGGCTCAGCAAATGCATTCATTATGGACTTCCTACAATATTAATTAAAAATCAAAGATTTTATTTTGTTCCTACCAAAGAAATACAAGGATAATAATTGCAAAAGCCTTTGTTACTGTTAAAATTTTTAGACTATAAACTTGTTGGATCAGCATTATCTTGTTGGAAATTTATACATGCTGGCAGATACTATCATCACTGTGCTTGACAGATGAGAAAACTAAACCTGTGAGTTTTACTGCCCAGGATGAATTGTCTCACTCACAAATTCATGGCAGAGCTAAGACTGAGACTTACAATGCTGAGCTCTCTTGTACACTAGACTTTCCAGTCTCAGCTCTGCTGACACTATAGATGGATAATCCTGTGTTTGGGTGGAGACTTCCCTGTACATAGAGAAATACTTAATAGCACCCTGTGCCTACACACCAGATGGAAATAACAACTTCCCCAACCTGTGACAAAAGTGTCTCTGGGCATTTTGAAACATCTCATGGGGAAGGGTAAACTGCCTACAGTTGAGAAACTGTGATAGATCATTCCATCTTTACACTCCTACTTGTATAATTTTTCATATAACTTTCACATGCTTCATCATATTATTTAAGGCCAAATAACAATGATTCCTCAGAGTTGGAGTGACATCGTTTCCTGGGGCTGCCATAACAAATTACCAGGGGCTTCATGACTTAAAGCACAACATACTCTCTACTCAGCAGAGGTCAGAGTCTGAAAGCGAGGTGTCAGTAGGGCCTCCTCCAGCCTATTGCCTACCGTAACCCCAAATGTTCTTCAGCTTGTGGTTGCATAACTCTAGTCCTAGTCTCTAGCTTCACAATGCATTCTCTCCCGTGTCCTCTTCTTTCTCTTGTAAGAAACTTATTGGACTTAATGCTCAGTGAAAGATTCAGGATATTCTCAATTCACATCTCATTCACCAGTTCTGGGAGGAGATAGCCTTCTGATGGATGTCACTGAACTCATCACAAAGATTGTGGGGTTTTTTTCTAAGAATTAAAAATGCTTTCTGGATAATCTGTCATCTCATTACTGTCATAACTACTCTAGGATATAAAGTATAAGGAACAAAATGAGAGAAAAGAGATTAATAACAAATCTTCTAAGAATAATGAGTCACAGATTTATTAAAACCTTGAAGACCATGAGTCTGTCACTTTATGGTTTAGAGAACTAGTTAAATTGCCTTATGCTTCAAAACTACAAAATTTATACTGAGTTCTGATAGAACATTGAAAAACAAAATACAGCACAACATAACCTTCACATACCTGTGTGTGTGTGTGTGTTTTTTTTTGTGTGTGTGTGTGTGTGTGTGTTTCAATCAGCTACAGGCTTTCAACATCAAGACTTTTTAGAATTAAACAAACAAACAAAAAAATGAAACTCCATGTAGTCATCTAATACAGTTGTTTTCCAAGTAACCCTTAAGAATTTATTTCTCTGGGTTCTGTGTGTTAATTTTTTAAAAATCTGTGGCTAAAGAGCCATGAATAGAAATACAGAGAATTAGCTTTTATAATACACTGTCTGTATCACACTCTTCTATACAGGGATTGATTCACATACAGCTGTGACATCATGCTCATTTAGCAGAGCTTGGTTACAGAGAAATGGTCTGCTGATTTCCCCCAAATACTTCATGTTTGATACCTCTGCATTTCATCCTAAATGATGCTGACACTTTAACCAGAGTATCCAGTAAGTTATGAATCACCAACAGATGGCAAATGACTCAGTTATAGAATTACACTCATCATTTGTATAAAAAGTCTTTTCAAATACAATGTATCATGACTGAGCAGTCCCCTCTTGGCTTCTCCAGAGGTCATTATACTCTGATTCCTGAAGGCTAGCACGAATTTGTCTGTTACTCATATTTGCATCTCCATTTACAGCTGTGTGCTATAGTCATCAAATATCCTCACTATGTCTTTCATTGTATGTCCTACGTTTTATTTTAATGTTTACTAAAAAGTAACACATTTCCATGATTTAATTTTTTAAAGCAGCAAACAAAGATATAAGACATAAAGTTAAATTTGCTATTAAATCCAGTTCTGTCCCAGTCCTTCAAGGCCGTAACTTCAAGACTTCAAGAGTAACTTTTCAAAAATATTCCATGTATACTTATTTCATTTTTACTCAAATATGAATAATTCTTTTTTTTTTTTTTTTTTTTTTTTTTTTTTTTTTTTTTTTTTTTTTTTTTGTCTTTTTGAGACAGGGTCTCACTGTGCAGTTCAGGCTGGCCTTGAGCTCACTTTTGAAGCCCAGGCTGGTCTTGAACTCGCACTGATCCTCCTGCCTCAGCCTCCTGAGTACTGGGATTACAGGCATGTGCCACCATACCAGGCTCTTTTTAATTTTTGAAAGAAAGTAAAAAGTAATATTAAAACAGGAAAATTGCAAATGATCCAGGCCCAGTTATTCAATTGAGCCTGCGTGAACTGCAACATCGTGGCTGAAGCACTTCCACCCACCAGGAGCAGCAGACTCGGAGTCTGTCATCAGCCACAGTCTGGGCCCCTGCTGCTGCAAGGTTCTGCAAGATGGAGGACTGCGGGGGATGAGGAAGCAGACCTGAGCAAGGAGGAGTTCACAGCCGAGCTACAGGACTGTGAGGGCCTTATTGTCCTCCCGGCCACCAAGCAGAGGAGCTTCTGGTGATGGGCAGGCCTGGCACAGGCGTGGATAATGTGAATCTTGAGGCTGCAGCAAGCAAAAGTATCTTGGTCATGAACACCTGCCATGGGAACAGCCTTAGTGCTGCGGGCTCAGCTGTTGATGATCATATGCCTGGCCGGGCGGATTCCCCAAGCCATGGCTTCTGTGAAGGCCAGTGAGTGGCAGTGGAAGTTCACGGGAACAGAACTGAATGGAAAAGTTGTCCTTTCCTGGGGATTTTTGGCCTGGGTAGGATCGGGAGCAGTGGCCAACGAATGCAGTCCTTCAGAATGAAGACTATCGGGTAATGACCCCATCACTTCTTCAGAAGTCTTGGCTTCCTTTGCAGCCCAGCAGCTGCCCCTGCAGGAGCTCTGGCCTCTCTACAGCTTCATCACTGTGCACAAGCCCTTTCTGCCCTGTACAACAGGTTTGCTGAATGATAGCACCTCCCCCAGTGCAGGAAGGGCATGTGTGTGGTGAACTGTGCCCCCAGAGGGACCATGCAAGTGGAAGCCCTCTTACAGGCCCCGCAGTTGGGTCAGTGTACTGGAGCAACTCTGGATGTGTTCACAGAAGAGCTACCCTGAGGTCAAGCCATGCTGAACTGCGCTAATGTCATCAACTGTCCCCACCTGGCTGCCAGCACAAAGGAAACTCAGAGCTGCTGTGGGGAAGAAACAGCTATCTAGTTTGTGGACATAGTGGAAGGGTATGCAGCCCCTGCCCGCCTTCTGTCCACACACAAAGCCTGGGACTGGTCTGGTAGAAGCTCTGGGGACCCTACTACAGGTGGCTCTCCCAAAGGGACCATCCAGGTGGTGACACAGGGACCATCTTTGAAGAATGCTGGGAAATAACTGAGTACTGTGGTCACTGTCAGCCTTCTGGAGAAAGCTTCCAGGCAGACCAATGTGAACTTGCCGAATGCCAAGCTGCTTGTGAAACAGCATCAGTATGACCACCTCCCACAGCCCTGCTGCTCTGGGGGAGCAATACCCTGAGGAATGCCTCCTGACCATGGCCCTGGCAGGGGCCTCCTACCAGGCTGTGGACTCCCTCCAGGGCACCGCACCTATCCTGCAGACAAGCTCTCTGTGGAGCAGTCTTCAGGGTGGAAGAGCCCTTGCACTGGGGCCAGCTGCTACTCATGTTCAAAACTCAGCACTCCAACCCTGCAGTACTGCCTACCACAACCCATACCAGCGCAGCTGATATCAAAGCAGACCTCAGTGGTGTCAGATGGGGAGACCCGGCACATCATGGGTATCATTCCTCAGATGCGCACCACCACGACCAGTCTCAATCACCATCTTAGTGCACCCCCCAGAGTGGGTCCAGCATGACACACCAGGAATCAAACCCCACTGAGTGACAACATTGGTTTGAGGACATTTTTCCTCTCTCTCCCTTCAATACTTTGCAAAGTGACCATTAGGATGTACTGCAGAGTAAAACATATCTGTCCACCCTTTCTGCTTTCTTTCTTTGCCCCTGCACCAGGGCAACCCTCTCTGATTCCTCTGATGGGAGGACTCATGACACCTTTCATGCACACGGCAGTCTGTCTCAGTGTATGCTTCTTGAAGGAGGAGCATTCTGCATGCGTGTGGATGGAGGAAGAGAATTAGAAGCAGCAGCATCTGCCAACCTTGCCCAACTCCTTGCTTGTCTTTGTGGGATACTTATAGGTTTGTAGCACCTTAGGAGTCAGATACCTTGGCAAGGCTATACGACATTTATTATGCCCTCTCATGTACCTTTTTTTTGTACAATAAATCTGTAGTGGAAGGCATTTGATAGACAGAAAATAATTCTAATGGCATTTATAATGCTTATGATACTATTAAGTATCACCATCCTATTAGAGGTAAATGTGAGCAGCTTTAAATCTTGTCTACTTGTCTTTCAGATCGTATGCTAGATTCTGAATGTGTAGTGTGAGGCTTTATTATAATATATTATAACAGTGAATATGGTTTACACATACCTTTTTCTTTAAAGATAAGCTCATTTTCTTTAAAACCAAAGTTTAACCTTACCCCTTAAAAGTAAAATTAATGATAAAGCTTTAGTAGACCTGAAAATATATAATAGAGAACCTACAAGCAGAAGAATTTTCCTTTGAAATCTGATTTTATGAAGGTGCATTATTAGAAGGATCACTATGAGTCTGAGCTGGTAAGCGAGACCCTGTACAAAATAATAATAATAACAACAACAATAATAAAAGATTTGCTTGACATTTCAGTACATATTAGATGTAACAATCAAATCATGAAACTGACATACCCATGAGACATTTATTATTTTGTGTATAATTTAATGAAAATTACAGCTTACAATCTACTGGGAATACTACACTACTACTTCCAAGGTGTTTTCTTAGACATAACACTGAGTTTCCTCTCAAATTATATTATCCAATATGACAATGAAAAGACCTCAAAAGTCATTCAGGTAAACAACACCTTTAAAATAGGCTAATTTCTCCATTTTTAGAGAGGATTCAGGGAGCACAAATTGTGCATTCTTTCTTCAGTTCAGAATCCTGTTGTTTCTGAAAACAGAATATTCTTGCTCCTATAGAAAGAAAGATTAACCCTATTTTCATGTCTGAGGTAGCTGTATTGAGGAACTTTAGCATTTTTCACTGTATGTAATGAAAACAAATACCATAATTAATGTCCTAACAAATACTAACTTTAACAAAGTAAATAAGCCAAGGACAAATTATATAGTTTCCAGTGGACCCTCTACCTCCAATTCCCTGCTTCATTGCGTTAGTAGCTTTTCACTGGGGGAAGGGCAGGAACTGCATACTTCTGCCTAGTACTGTGCGATGTCTTCAGCAAGTCCCCTCCAGGGACTCCCACCTCTCCGACCCAGCTCTCTGGAATCCCCCCTGCCCCATTCCAGCCTTCCCAATCTCTCTCCCATAGTGACTTCCTTCCTTCCAGCACAGAGACTTCTAACGAGCTCCAAGTGCGTCACCCCCACCTCTTACACCTAGGGTACACTACACTTGGATTGGGTCAGGGACTGTATTCCTCCTTTAGATTTCTGCTCTGTGACCGAGTCCTTTTGGAAAGCTCTTAGCTCACTTACCAGGTCTTATAATGTCTTTCTTTTCATCACACTTATCAAAGTGGTTATTTTACTGTATTTGTATCATTGTGTAATTCTTTTTAAATGCCATTGTTTCCATACCCTGAGAGAAAACTATAACTTTTCTGTGGCCACCAGCACATCTGTTAATACACATTGTTCAATACACATATTTATTCAAGGAATGAAAAGTTTTTAAATTCAGTGTGGATATCAGAACATGAATACTGTAGAGAACACATTTCCTTAGTGAGGAAAAGCCTAAGTAAGGATAATTATAACAAATAAAAAAATGATACTTCCAGATGACACACTGGAGAAGCTAGTCCTTCGTCCCCATGTATGAAGCCACTATGCCTGATACATGTGTCATTCATATTCCTTTTGTTGATTGAATAAATGAGTAAATAAGATTCAAAGCAACATAATTTAATTCTTATTACACCTAGATGAAATATTTGCTTATACCATGAAGCTATAAGGTCATAGAGGTCAAAGGAAAGGAAATCTAATTAATATTGTCTTTAAATTAGAAAAATTATGCAATTTTGTTGGAGAGTAAAGGAGTTATAAAAGGTGATTTGGTGGTTTTACACTGCTCCAAGACTCCTTTTTGTTTGCAACTCACTCATTTTTCCTTTCAAACAACAAAAACTCAGTCCCACACTCAAAAATGTCTACTGCACAGTTGTTGCTCTTACACATGTACTTGAATGAAAACAATTACAAACTTGAATATGAAAAATGCTTTTCCTCTGGCTTGCTTTTTAATATGAAACCAATAAATATCTTATATCTAGATCCCAAGTACAGAAGTCATAGGTAATTGGGATAAATGATGTTACTGATATAGGCAGAATAATCTAAGAGGACTGATGATATGTGAGAATCCCAGCTCATGATGAAAACTTGAGCTGCCAATCTTTGCTTTCCACTGAAATCTCATCTTTCTGGATTTGGAGTCTCTACTTGCTGTGAAACTGCTGAGCATGGGAGGCATCTAAAAATAAGGCAGATAAAGCTACAGTACAACCAGTGAAGCAGAAATGGACTTTTGACATGCTGCAATGGCTTGAGAAGAGTCCTGTGTTGGTATGTGGCACTCAGAGGTAGTCCTCGAGACATTTCCCATGGAAGAACACAAAAGTTCCTTCCCATGAACCCAGCCACCATGCCTGATACAGTGTGATTCATTGTTTGTTGGTTGAACAAGTGAATGAATAAAATTCATAGCATGATAACATTCCTTTTTAAATGTATGCTTGCTATAGTTTGGGTCTAGCTGTCCCCCTAAAGCCTCATGCGGTCATGGGACAGGAACTTCTAGAGTTTGAGATTAACTCATGCTCTGCTGGGATTATGGGTTTTAGTAGTCTTGGGATTATATGGAAGTGAGCACGTCCCCTAGCCTGCGTGTTACACAACAGACAGACTTTCTCTCTGGGGCTATTGTTGCTGCCACTCCTCCCATTTGCTCTCTCTGCTCCTTGCTGCCACCATGAACTGCTGCTCTCTGCCATGTGCCACTCTGCCTTGGAGCCAGCCAAGTATGCACTAAAACCTCCAGTAACTGTGAGCTAAATAAATCTTTCCTTCCTTCATTTTGAGTGTCAGGTATTTGTCCCATCAAGGAGAAAAGAGTAACTGAGACAATACTATACCCAGTAGTAATGTTTTCTTATACCAAGCTACAAGGTGAGCTGCTTTTAGGGTATTATCTACTTGGTGCATTTTATCAAACCTGGAGGAGTTTTTAACTTCTCTTAGGGAAGATGAAAGTTCAAGTAAGAATAAGGAAACATAAAAGTGTAGATAAAGCTTTCATAACAAATATGAAAAAAGTCTAATTCATAAATACTGTTAGAGTTTAGTTAAGTGTCCCCACAGTCCATATATAAAACTTTGCCCCCAGATGGTGGTATTAGGAGATGTTATGGGGTTTGCAGAGCTAGGGTTTATGGGGTGGGACCTTCTTTAGGTCAAAGAAACGTTGTTCTTGAAGGAGATGGTAGGACTCCCATCTCTCTGCTTCCAGTGCCTCGCTATGCCTACTCACTCTGACTAGTGTTCCACCACATGTAGTGCCACCCTTACCAGCAGTGGCCCTGGTAGTGGCAGACATCTCTTTCACATACCATTGTCCAGAGCTCAGCCACATGCAAGGGGGTTGGGAAAGTTGATAAAGGTAGACACTGTAGAAAATCTGAAATAGCTGGGTAACTACTGCAGCCGTGTTTTCAGTGTCTCCTGATCCTACATCACTCTGCTCAAAGATATCATTTCATTGCATCAAAGTTATTTTTCATATCTATTGGTGGACTTACTACAAGTCAACTCTACCTAAAATTACTTGATCACTTTTTTCAGCTTTGCATGTATTTCCTGCAACCAATATGCTCCATAAAATACTTGTCACAAACTCCCAGTAATAGTCATTCTCTATTCTCTAATTCTAACACCTTCTGCTTGCTATGAAAGTCCTTAAAACTTTCTCCTAAGAGAGACAGAGAGACAGAGAGACAGAGACAGAGACAGAGACAGAGAGCACAAATGTGGTTTTGTCTTGTAAATGGATAGATACTGCACTGATCTTGAAAACCCTTTATTCCAACATTTTCCAGAAAATTACCAGTTTTACATTGTTTACTTGCATCTGAGACATCTGGGAATCTTTAGTCCTATAGCTTAGTTATTTCTTCCTCATCTTACTGCCCCACTAGGCTCAAACCATGGAAATAAAAAGCAACCCCAAATGAATTCATAGCCCCTGGATAAACTGTCCATACACCTTCAAGAGCTTCACTTACTTTTATGTAAATTCAGTTTAGTAAGGTGGCTAACTCAAACATTTGCACATTGTTCCACCAGAAAATGAGAAAAGAACTGCATCTTTATGTTATTTCAATGATAAAAAAATTAAAATTGCTTTACATTAAAAATTTTAACATGCTCCAAAAATCTCAACAATTATTTTATCATCTAAAATGGCATTAATGGATTTTTGCTAGTATGTCAGTATTACAAATCCATTTTGTTTTATTGAGGTCAAATTCAATTCCTTGTCTTATTCCCTATGAGGAGAAAATTAGGTAACAATTGGCTCATTGTGGTTTATTCTCTTTATATTGTTGCATAAAGGAGGGGGCTAACTAGAGGGTATGCTGTAGCTCGCAAAGATAAAACACTACATACTAGGATAGAGTTCCTATGCTTTCGGGGGGAAAAAACAAGACATTATGGTGGACAAGTAAAATAAGAGTCAAAGAACCAAGGGAAGAATTTTGGAAACTTTTCTACAACATTACTATGTTTTATCCATAAATTAAGTCACACAGAAAGTCAGTTTAGAGCACTCCACATCCCAATATCTTCTTTAGTTACAAGCACAGCAACCTATTAACGGGTAGCACATATGTATATAGACGCTCATTTTTTCCCCCATCAGTGTTATTTACCTAGGAAAACAAATCTTACTTTACTTTTTCAGTTACACACTATCTAAGTAATACACACAACAGAGAAAGATATAAGGCACGATTTTGTTTTGCACAGTACAAATGCATAAATTATACACATATATGGTACAAATATATATTCATCATCTCAGTTACTCTTTTTATGTGTTTAGTACATGGTCTACAGAGTCTCACTACACAGATTGAATTTAGAGCGATTCTTCTGTTTTCAGCCTCCTAAACTCTGGCATTACAGGCACACACCACTATGCCCAGTCTCATTTGCTGTCAAGCACACCCCAGGGGTGGGGCTGGCACAACACACTAGCTGTCAAACCCTGGTCCAGTCCCTGAATCTGCCTCAGCAAGCACTTTAATTGGCCATCTGGCCAGCCCTCTCAGTTAGTCTTCTCTTGTTTTTGGGACAAAAACCTGACACTCAAAATGAAGAAAGGAAAGGTTTATTTAAAAGCTTGCAGTTGCTGGAGGTTTCAGTCCATACTCAGTTGGCTCCAAGGCAGGGTAGCACATGGCAGAGAGCAGCCTTTTGTGGTGGTGACAAAGAGCAGAAAGCAAGAGCAAATGGGGGGGGGGGAGTAGCAACAATAAGGGCCACAGAGAGACAAGTCCGTCTCCTTTAGGTTGCATTCAGATAATCTGCCCCAGGTGGGGTATAGCACTCTCACAGTCATAATCCCAGCAGCCCTCACACCCATAATGCCAGTGGATTATGAGTTAATCACAAACTTCAGAGTTCTGCCCCATGAGTACATGAGGCTTTGGAGGGACAACTAGACACCAACCATAACATGTATAAGCACATGAAAAAATATTTTGAGTATGATGAACATTGGAAGTTAGAATTTTTAAACTCCATTCTATCTTCTTTATATTGGAGGGGCTGGAAAACATAACATTAAATATTCAGATGCTCAGGTATGTTTGTGTCCGCTCTTAATTTAAACATTATGATTTGAAGACCACAGGGATGAGTTCATTCTTCAGATCCCTGGGTGATGAAATCAGTTATCTGTGCCTTCAGTTTTATTATAGATCTGCTTCATGAATCTTGATGTCACAATAAGATACAGCACCACTTCTAGTGTTTTAAGTGGTAGGTCCTTCATTTAAATTAGAAACTTTACTGGAAGTTTTTCTTATAGTTTATACACATCTCCCCAACTAAAAAGAGTGTTTTTGTTTCTTGCACTGAACACTTACGAATGCAATATATGACAATTTCTGTAAAGTTTTCAGCATATTCATCGGTTCTCATAGAGTGATGTGGCTGTACCTGTGTCCTCTGCTTTATTAGCATTCTTTCTTTGTTTTATGTATTTCCTGCAGAGTCTCACTGCACAGCAGTGAACAACTGCCAGTGGCTGGCTCCGTGCCCCTGAGGGCAAGGCCAGCACAGCATGTGCTACTGGGGACTGAAGTCCATCCCTGTGCTTGCCTAGACAGAAGCTTACTCTGCCGAGCTATCTTGTCAGCCCTTGTTTGCATTCTTTAGGCAAAAGCATTTAATACAATTTCATAAGAATCTGCTTATATTTTTCTGTAAAATAATTTAATCCTCTCCAAAACTTACACAACCACTGTTCTCTCCTTGTCCAAGATATCCCATGGAAATGTTCCTTAAAGCTTTTTCTCCCAAACTGTTATTACTGCATCCATCCTTCTTTTATCTCTTCTCTGTTGCAACCCTGACACCATTCTTATGGTCAAAATAACTAATGATTTTTTTACAGCATTCATGAGGTTACATTTGTCCTTTTATATCTTGGTATGATATAAATTTTATAACAGGTCTTTTTGCTTTAGGTTCATAGGAAAAAGAACAACAAAATAAATATCAACTTTTATATAGTTTCAACCACTATATACTGGCCACCTGTCTCCATAGGTGAAGCAGAACTAAAGTGTAAGTAGAAGTCTAAATCAAATTTATGCCTTAGATTGGCAGTTAGCAAACTATAGCCTGAGAGACAAAGTGACCCCACCCCCTGCTTTTCTATAGTTCATAAACCCATTTGTCCTTTTGTAATGACAAGGGGAAAAAAGCTAAAGAAGAATGACATCTCATGACTTGAGAAACATATGACTTTTGGTGCCCATAAAAATGTTTTACAGGAACACAGCCACATTATTTATACGTTGTATCTATCTGCTATCTTAACCATAGCTCAGCTCAATAGTTGCAACATATATCCTATGATCTAACAAGTTTGAAATATTTACTATCTGTCCCTTTAGAGAGTTTGCTAACGTTTGGTTCAGATGGTTACCTCAATGAATGTATGCAGTTCACTAAAGAGGAAGATTCTAGAAACAAAAGGAATCTTGGGCTGCTGACACAAAACTATGGGTGGCTATGCATGCTAGTACATGCCTACAAACCCCGCGGTTACTTGGGAGGCTGATAGAGGGTTTCCAGAAGTTTAAGGCCAGCCTGGGCTACACAGTGAGTTCAAAACCAGCCTAAACTACATAGCAAAACCGTGTCAAAAGAGAAAGGAAGGAGGGAAGGAAGGAAGGAAGGAAGGAAGTGAGAGAGAGAGAGAGAAAGAGAGAGAGAAAGAAAGAAAGAAAACTATAAGTAAAAGCAGCAAATCAAATTAGTAGTAATAGAAATAAAGAACGTAAGGAATTATTAAAGAGCTATTTAGAAAGTCTAATTAAAACAATTTTATGTGTGTGAAAAACTAATACAAAAACACTGGATCCATTCACAGTTGATATTGTCAAACCTTTGCTTGAAACCTATCAGGGAAGCTCAGATCAATCACTAGTAGTTTCTCTGAATTTTGAGTGTTTACTTTTAGCCATCATAGATTTAAGAATAACTTCAACCTCCACAGAAATTTTCTTGGACTTATTTTAAATTCTAGAATATATATTCTAGAGCATTTCTAGAACATATATTTCCACCTCTTCTCACATGTAATTGGCTCTGTTGTTGTCCTATTTCTTCGAGGCAAAAAATGTTCTCAGTTTCGGGTCTGGCGGGATGGCTCAGTGGTCTAAAGCGCCTGCTTGGGAAACCTTGGGCGGCTTCAGGGACCGCGGTTCGATCCCGGGCACCACATGCTGCGCCAGCCCTGCCATCAGGGCAGGCTGAGCCGGCCATAAAAAATGAGTGAATAAACAAATGTTCTGAAACAAGAAATAAATAAATAAATAAATAAATTTTTTTTAAAAATGTTCTCAAGTTTCAAAACTTACATGCATTGCTCTAAGTACTTACTATTTATGGAAAACTAGACCCTCATAAATATTAACAGATACTCTCATGTATCATCTACTCTTTCATAAGCCATATCTAAGCTAATTTAGATCAGATAGATAGATGATAGATAGATAGATAGATAGATAGAATTTAATCATTTAATTGAGGACAATCTATAAATTCCCAGTTTAAGGCTTTCTAGTTGATAATTATACCATAATTGGACTTATATACTCCCCTCTACCAATGTACCTCTGATATTTATTTAGACAGATGTGACATCAGAAACAGAATAGAATTGTACTTCAAATCAATCAAAGATGGTATATAGCTTACTACAGTTCACCCAACCAATAAGTATTTATTACCTCCTTGCTATGTTTCAAGAAGTCTCTCAGATACTGAGAATACCAGTGGGCTTCTTTCCTTGGCGACTTCAGGTTTAGTGAGAGATCCAGTTGTGTTTTGGGTTTTTTTGTTGTTGTTGTTTGGTTTTTTTTTTTTTTTCAACAGGTTACCATAATATGGCATGATGATACAGAAAAAAAAAAAAAAAAAAAAAAAAAAAAAAAAAAAAAAAAAAAAAAAAAAGCAGGAGCCCAGAGAGGTGGAGGTGGAAGTAGGCCTCCTGTGGAAATAATGTCTAGGCTGAGTGCAGTGTGAATAGCACTTATGTAAGAGAAAAGAGAAGTATAAAGAAGGGGAATAGGAATGAAAGAAAGCAGGAGCGTGGCTGGCCCTTGAGTCAGACCTGCAGGCAGGGTATGCCACAAGGTGACATGGGGACACTATTCCACCTCCTTCCCACCTCCTTTCTAAAAACACATGGATTGGGAAACAGGGGAGTAGCAAGAGCAGTTGGTCCTCATGTCTTCTCACCCCCACTCGCTCGCTATTCCTAGATACACAACTGTTCTAGCAAATGAAAGAAACACAATATGGCTGAAAATCAGTGTGAGGAGGATGTGGTGAGATGAAGACTGCAGAACATCTGGTGATGCTGGAGATTTCTATGTGTCAGCCCTGACATCAGGCCATTACACTGGAGCCTCGATTCCTGCTCATTGCCTGGTCAATAACACCTGCCTGTCACAGATCCTAAGCAACAATGTACTAGCCACCCCCACTGTGCTGTGCAGGGGTAGACAGGAAATGGGCTTCCTGGCCTCTATAACTGTGTGTGCTCCATAACAAATAGAGGAAAAAAAGCAGAAGTTGGTAGTTATTTTATGATCATTGATTCTATTTTTAAAATGAGAGGTTTATCCTCATTGCCTGATTAGAAAACAAGTTCTAACTTTTCCCCTAGAAAACAAGGGACACATAGAGAATGCTTTCTTTGTGGGGCGATATAACTTGTGTCTAGTGTCTAGAATCTTCTGGAAGAAGATGGAAAAACATATGAGAATTCAAATTATTGCTTTTTTGGGAATCAAGAGGCAGCCTTAATAAGAAACTAACCTAGTGTACTTAATTATATTTCCTACTTTATATCCTACTCGAAAGAAAAAAATACACTATTGTTGTAAATATTGTATTTGACTTGTTTTTCCCTTGTAACATGCATATTTAAATATGTTACTTCCTTTGCTGAAGCCTATGGTACAATGATTTGCATTGTTCCTGTGTGATACTCTCAATAACAAGGGGAGGAAAAAAACATTAATTAAGAATTTCCTTAAGAATATTTTAAAAGAAAAATTATTTACTGAAAGTTGATTCATGGTTGCTGATATACTGGCAAGATTAATTCAGAAAACATGTTCAGCCTGGGATAGTTCTGGTGACTTTCCCAGTCAACACCAGTGAAATGCCATTTTTGCTAAATGAATAGATAAGTACAGATGTCAGGGAGTCTTAATGGGAAAGAACTGAGTTTTCTTCTCTTAATAATTGGAAACAACCTAGCTGTAAATCAAAACAAATACTTATAGAACTTTCAGGTGACATCTTCATTTAACAGTACCTTGATGTCACACACTAAAAGGTAGAGCAGACACAGACAGATGGCTTTTTCCATACACCAAAGTAATTAGAGTCACATTATCAATAAACAGAACAGGAGGGGTTGAGTGTAAATATTGTCGAATCAGTAATAACAGAAGATTAGGAGTTATTTATTTAGTGTTGATCACATTGTAAAAATAAAAGATTAGCCGGGCGTGGTGGCGCACGCCTGTAATCCCAGCACTCAGGAGGCTGAGATAAGAGGATCACTATGAGTCTGAGCTGCATGGCGAGACCACGTACCAAATAAGTTAATTAATTTTAAAAAAGGAAAACCAGAATTATAAACCATGCTTTTGTTTTATGAGACAGGGACTTGTGTAGTTTAGGCCAAACTTAAACTTATATGTAGCTCAAGCTGATTCCAAACTGGCAATGATCCTCCTGCCTCAAGTCTCCTGAGTGTGGAGATTACAAGTGGGCACCAGCTATAGACCACTGGTCATAAATATATTTTGTTAATATCAGGTGTAGCTGGCAAATAGAGAAGTTTATTTTGTTTAACATGTAGTTAATGATTATAATTTTCTGTACTTTATAAAATGTTACTGTACTTAGATGCTTTAAGATTTTTAAAATGAGCATTCAGCTAGCTGTTATAAATTATTATAATTTATAATATATAAAGATATCAGTTAATATACATGTGTATATTTATAATATACATCTGTAGATCCTTTCATGTACATGTTCTCATTTCATACTTAATGGTATGAGACATTTATTTTTGTTTCTTTTATATAGATGTAAAAACTAGAGACAGTTCAGAAGCTAGCCAAAGGCCACATATTCAGAGATAAGTGACAGAATCAATAGACAAATCCATTTCTTATTTTATAGGTCTTTCACTAATGAAAAAAGTATCAGCTCAACTAGTAACCAAATTATCCCCAATTCTTAATCAGTGAAATTAAGGCAATAAGGTTTCACTGTATCAATCATAATAACCAAAAATAACCATGCTTAGGCCCGTACACAAATACCTTGTCGCCATGATAGCTGTCCAACAAAACACATTCATAGTTTAGGATCGAGAAGATAAAAATCCAATTCACTGCCGGGCATGGTGGCGCACGCCTGTAATCCCAGCACTCGGGAGGCTGAGGCAGGAGGATCGGTGTGAGTTCGAGACCTGCCAGGGCTACAAAAGTGAGCTCAAGGCCAGCCTGAACTGCATAGTGAGACCCTGTCTCAAAAAGACAAAAAAAAAAAAAAAAAAAAAAAAAAAAAAAAAAAAAAAAAAAAATCCAATTCACTGATATTTATTTCTAGAAACTTCCTCGACTTCCACCTCAAACACACATTCCTATGGTCATCATGGAAACCATGGCTTTAATTCAGTCTTCTCACAGATTGGCTACAACTTACCAACTTTTAAAGTATCTTGTCCACCTATTCCTGCTAAGATGATTTTACTGTGTCAGGCTCTGGAGGACAAGCACTAGCAGGCTTGCTAGTATTCTAACATGTCCTGTGTCTTACATATTTGCTGCACCACCTGAAAAACATACAAATTTCCATCTTCCTTATTACCCACTTTCTCCATAGCATCTTCCTCCATCAACCCACTGAGCAGGAGCAGAGCATCACTGGACAAAGGCACTCTGCAAAACAATTTGAAGCCCTCTGATACCATCATTACCATCCTCAAGGACTGAAGATCTAGGATTCCATCTAGGGCTCCTCCTAGATATCTGTGGTCTACTCACTCTCTTCTCTTCTGGACTAGTTGAAATCTTCTCAACAGAAAACTACACTTATCTCCAGGGTCCCCTACAGCCAGAATGAGAGAGGAAGACCTTCCTATTTTTCCTGAGAGAGAAAAGAGAACCCAGCCAAAGGAAGCTCTTCTGTCTGCTATGATCAAAGGAACTAACAGGTATGCCTGAAGCCATTTTTGTGTTCATTCATTCAACAAAGATTTAAAGAATATCTATCATCCCTTCCCCAGGTACTATCCTAAAAGCTACAGGTATAGTTGCAAACAAACCAAAGTCCTTGCATGCCATGAAAATACCTAGTGGTGAACAAATAAGAAATTCCTGGAGAAAAGATGAGAAATAACAGATCCAAAAATGGGTTGGGCAGGGACTGGGGAGGCTAATGGGAGACAGCACCACAGAACTCAGTGCCTATGGAAAGCCTGTCTAATGAGGTGGCATCTGAGCTGTGATGCCGGTGACTAGACTTGCCCCTAGGACCTTGAAGAAAAAAAAACAAATACTGGGGTCCTAAAGAAGGAAAAGTGTTTCATGCTTTAGGAACTAAATTTTTAAAATGGTCCAAGTGGTGGGAGCATACGACGAAGAGAAGAATGCTGAGAGACAGAGCTCTCTATTCACACTTGAAGCTGCAGCCTCAGAGAAGCTGATTGGAGCAAAATGTTTACTTCGGGCTTTCACAGATCGCACCTCTCCCCTTCCAAATAAACTTCACTACTGCCTTACCACATCTGTGTCCTCGTATTCAACTCCCTCTGATCTTTTCAATCAGCACTTAAGCATGAACACAACACTTTAATACGTTAAAATGCTCCCACATTCGGAGCTTATTCAGAAGTCAAGAAAGAGCAACTTATATTTGTTGTCTTTCTTCTCCTCCCTCCTACTCAGTACACTCCAGCGTGTCTTCACAGCACTCTTCAATCTGATGCAGTCTTCTCTACAGTCAAAAGTGAGCTCCTACACCTGCTAGTCTGCCCACACTTGACCCTGATGTTCTTGAAGTCTTCTCTTTCCTGATGGACTCATAGGCTTTTGCTTTCCTTTTATCACCTGGCAGTCCAGCAGGTAACTTGTTCTCAATGATCTTTCCAGACAAACCTGAGCATGCATGAGAAGAACCTGAGAGCTTGCCATTGCTGGGTATGCTGTGCATCCCAGGCCCTAGAGTTTCTGGTGCAGGGTGTCTATTTGCATGATAGACTCCCAGGTGATTCTGCTGCTGCTGGACTGCACTGTGAGAACCACTGTAGTAATATTGAAGGCCAACATACTTAATCTCTGCTATCTTCTCTCTTTATTCTCCACCCTTTCACTTGATGATTTCTTGGTGGGAGCTACCACCAAAAGTGCCATAGGGGCAGAGCCACATGGAGCTCACAATTTGCCATGGATTGCTTCAGATGTTCCACATAGAACTACAGGACTACAATCCAAGTCTGAAGTCCCCTCCAAGATCCAAGGCAAACTCTTAGCTGTGAGCCCCTATACAAATGAAAAGTTTAATGTTTCCAACATTCAAAGGCACAAGATAAATATTACCATTCCAAAAGGTACACATGGCAAGATACAAACACTGGAAAAATAGCTCAGCAGTTTAAGTGCTTGCCTGGCAAAGATAGGGACCCATATTCAATACCTGGTACTGCATATTGTGCTGGACCAGAACCTGGGTTCTGGTGCATGCTTGTAATTCCAGCTCTGGAGAGGCTGAAGCAAGAAGATTACTGTAAGTCTGAGCTATGTAGCAAGACCCTGTATCACATTTTAAAAAAAAGATTTAAAAAAGTTATTTGATGATTTCATGCAAACCCATAGACTCAGTTATCAACTTTATTTCAATGATACATGCATGTACATGTCCAAACCTCTTGTCCTTAGCACTAGACCCAAATCAAAATCTCTACTTACATGTATTGCAGGTTACTCACAATTCAATTTATATCCCCAAATGAACCTGCAATAAACCCATTACTTTTTCAGTATTCTCTATCTAGGGAAATCATGATTTATCTATCTTATTATGGCAAACAGAATCTAGGAGTCATCTTAAACAACTCCCTCTCACCAATTACCTATCTGAAACCTAACAGATTTTTGTGTATTTTATCTTCTAAATATCTCTCCAGGTACTTCCCGACCACCCCAGCTTGCTGTCCTCCTTTTTCTGCTACTGACTATAGAAATCTTGTTGCAACTTGTGCTCTCCAGAGAGTTCCCTTCCATGGCTTGCAATATCCCTCTGCCTGAATTTGAGTGGTTTCCCATTGTTTATAGAATAAAAAATTCTTGTGGCAAACATGGTCTGGTGTCTGCCTATGCGTTGCCACCTCATTTCACATTTTGCCTCTTGCTGCCTGCCCCCAAGCATTCTGGCTGTTTTAGTTCTTCAAAGTACAATAGTCTCTTGGGTCAAGATCTTCCGCGTTCTTTCTTTACTAATAAAAGTTTTCTTATGCTCTTTATATTTCTATTATTCTAGTCTCCCCAACTATTCTTTTTTTTTTTTTTTTTGTATCATGGCCAGCTCAGCCTGACCTGGGAGTAGGGCTGGTGAAGCATGTGGTGCCAGGGATCGAACCACCATCCCAGTGGTTGCCCAAGCTTTCCTAAGCAAGTGCTTTAGGCCACTGAACCATCTTGCTGGCCCCTCCCCAGCTATTCTTCATATTCTCTGATCACTCTATGATCAAGGGCACTATCTTTGGTATATGCTTTTATAATACAAGGTTCCCATCTTTCAAATCTATTTTCACATTTTGCGAATAGCCATTGCTGTGTGTGTGTTTTTCATTAATTTCTGTCTCCTTCAAGTTTTTAGACTCCAAGAGGTAAGTAATGAAGTTTACATTTTCTCACCAGGACTTTTCTCCAGGGCTTCTCTGAAGTTGACATAAAGAAGGTCCTCAATAATATATGCTGAATGAATAAGTGAGATCGATGTTTACTTTTAAACAAGAAATAGATCTTTGTTTTCCTAGAGAGCTTTGTTCTGAGCCTTGGGGGCTTCTCTTCAGCATCAGAATTTCATTAACCAATATCACTACCTTGGTTATTGTTATGCGAAAGCTACTAAGCATGTATCCCTGAAGGCTGTATTTTGCTTAGACTCTCCTAGGAAATGTGAGTGTGTGAGAAGTCTGTGGATATTTAATATTAACTGACCTCCTACTGAGTTGCTCAGAATGCAAGCTGTGATTTGTTACCACTTTAATTTTCTTACTGATATTGTATCGTGACTTCTGAATCCTCAGTGGGTTTAAGCAGCTGTTAGGGAATATAGGGAGTAAAATTTGATTGTGCATGGAAAATTGGTTTGCATATAAGACAAATAGCTTTGGTTTATTTTCTCCATTTACTGTACTACAATTATCTGAAATTTAAACCTCACTGAATTGTAAGAAACTATAGCAGCTTTAATGAATGCTTTTGCCACAGTTTCTGTTGATTATGGCGAATATCTGTATGTCTCCCTAAATGTTGCCTCTGCGGGTTCTGGGTGCTTCAAAGAGCACACCTACTGCTGCAGGGGGAGCTCTTTGGGACTTGCATGATAAATGAGCCCTCTGCTCTTCTTCCTCCATGTTGGACATCAACAGGTCCCATGCTGGTTTCAGATTTCATCTCTGCTTCTGCACTTTTCAACCATTTACTAGTGTTTCTAGAGAGCAGCTCAACTTTCCTTTGCTGTCACATTGTTCAGGGGACATATGTCATGAGCTTGCTGTATGTACTTTACACAGAAACTCATTTTTAAATCTGCTAAGCTACATCATTAATTATAAAAAAAAAAAATCTAGAAAGAAAACATTCTCTCAGGCTTTCACAGAGAGCAAATTGGTCAAGCAATGGCCATGACTCATTCAGATGGCTGACACTGTGGAAAGATCTACATACATCTGTTCATGGTTTCAGGATAAATCCAGAGAGGATTTGAATGACCTTGACAGATACAAAAGTTACATTTTTTGTTATATAGGTCTTGCTTTACCTTGGTCTTGACCATCCAGCAGAAAAGTCTAACCATGAAGTATAAAAACTAAAGCTCAAGTCAACAGCTTCCAACATTGCCTGTCTTGCTGATAACCCACTATTATTATGGACTATTGAACTACACATACAACTACTTTCTCTTAGTTCAATGAGAAGGAAGATTTGTATTAATACTGTTTAGAAAAGATATCATGTCTGCATCTTGTACTCTGAATAAATACTACAAAGACAACAATATGTAATGTATTAATTACTGGAATTGTCCTACTAACCTATTGTGAAACTGATTCATTGCTATTTCTTTTCATTAAAATTAATAAAAAATAAAGTGTCATTCAAATAAAAAAATTGTAAAGAAAATGGCAGTGGGCTTTTGACTTTTTTTGAAAAGCAATTTGATATCTTTTAGAGAAATCAGCTTATGCTCACTTGTTTAGGAAGAATATGTGAGTATTCTAAAACACACTATTTAAATTTCCTGTTGCCCGTTGCAACCTGTTTTCATCTAATTAGGTCAATAGGTTATGAAATGCCTAAATCAAATCTATTCATCCTTAACTGCTTTTCTTCTGGATCTATAATGCAATGATTGACAGACATACAATCATCACATACTTGAGGGGACTAATGGTTCGGTCAGACGTGCACTGCCAAGTGTAAAGTGTACAGAGTGATTGTGAGCGGTGCAAAGAAGAAAAGGAAAACCCTGTGAACGTGCTCCTCCCTCCTTTCACCATGGCAGTGCCCTTAGAAAAAGCAATCTCTAGTTCACATAGGTGTTGACAGAAGAGGGATCCTGGAATGTGAGGTCTCCTTTGCAGTGACTTCTGTCTAGACTGCAGTCATGTGGGGTCTCGTCATCCTCTTTGTGTGGGAGTATGGAATGTATGCCAGCATAAACTTGCATTTATCAGTGACATCCTCATCGCTGGTGAAAGTGACGCGAGATCACTGGGAAGGGAAAGGAGACGACTGCATTTCATCTCAATGTTCTTAAGAGTCAGGCAAGGTGTGTCGGTGCAGCGGTATGTGGCAAGGCGGATGGCATCTAACGAATGGACAGGCAGCCTTTGAAAGGAGTCAGCGCTGCTTCTCACATGAATTGAAGACAGACTCAATTATTGTAAGAACCAATATAAATCACAGCAAAGTAGAATGGAAGTGGGTAGGACGGCCTGACTTCTCTGAGGCAGGAGTGTGTGTGTGTGTGTGTGTGTGTGTGTGTGTGTGTGTCTGTCTGTCTGTCTGTCTGTCTGTCTGTCTGTCTATGTGCCTGTCTGCCTCTTTGTCTGTGTCTGTCTGCCTCCCTCCCCCTGCCCCTCCCCCTCTTTTCTTCTCTGTCTTCCACTCTCTGCCTGTTGTCCCCTCCCCTCGCTGTCTCCTGCATATATACTTTTCCTTTTTCTATAAGTTAGGGAAATATAGCTACTCTACTTAATCTTGTCATCTTTAAATTCAAACTTATAAAGCACTAATAATTATAAGCTACAACAATCAAGTAACATAGATGAATTTTTAACAAACATTTTTATATCATATTTCTTCTGATGTCTGGTTTTATAGTATCAGGCTCCTTTCCTTGAAATCTATTTTCATTTTTGCAAATACTCAGTTGCAGGTTTGACTGTTTATTTGTTTGCTTTAAATCATTTATATATTTATTTGGTATAGGGTCTCGCTATGTGGCTTGCACCCATAGTGATTCTCCTGTCTCAGCCTCCCTAGCGTTGGGGTTACAAGCCTGTAGCACCACACCAGGTCTCAGCGGTCAGCACAGAGTGTCCAGGCTCCTTGGGCCAGGCTGGCACAAAGTGCAGTACCTGTACTCATTTGTTTATGAAAATATCTCATTAATATCTGTTTCTATTTAGTCTCTAAATTCCATGACCGCCGGGCGTGGTGGCTCATGCCTGTAATCCCAGCACTTGGGAGGCTGAGGCAGGAGGATCGCTGCGAGTTCGAGACCAGCCTGGGCTACAAAAGTGAGCTCAAAGCTAGCCTGAACTGCACAGTGAGACCCTGTCTCAAAAAGCCAAAAAAAATAAATAAATAAATAAATAAATAAATTCCATGACCTAAGTGATAAAATTTGTATTTCCCCTTTAGGACATCTCAAGGCTCTGTATGTATGGATATAAAGAAGGTCCTCAGTAAATGTATGTTGAATAAAAAAATAAGCGAGATGAATAAGTAAGTTCTGTCCTCTTTACCAAAAGAAAAGAAGCTGTTTATTTCAAAGATTCTGCTGGCTAGGCTTTTGCAAACTCATTTTAGATAGCCTTCAGAACCTATGACCTAGTCTTTTGATTATTGCTCAGAGTGGCAAATTTTTGTTTCTTTGGGATGCATTATGGAAAAATGGGGGTAAAAAAAGACATTCAAAACTAAATTTAGTGATTAAAAGCAGATGACAAAACTGGCTGATAAGATCTAGGCTCCAAGAAAATGTGCAGCTCAACAGTAGGTTCCCTGCAACAGCCTGTGCTGCTCTTGTGCCGCCGCCTGCCCACCTATTGCCCCAGATAAAACAACAGTAGACATCCAAGTGGTCTCCATAGCTGCCACTTAGTAATACACAACCTACCATTGGTATGCTCAAATTCAACAGTATGTCTCATATTTATTCTACTCCTAACTTACACATCTTGAATCTAGAATTTGATTCAACTTCTGGCTCACTGAATTGAATGTAAGCAATGGCTTTGCCAGTGTTTGAATGCCTGTATTATCAAAATGACTTTCATTTAAAAATATTCTCCTGTTTCTGCATGCACTGTGCTTACTCACAAAAATGCCCTAGCCCACCTTGCTCTCTCTGAAACACAAACTTGGACATGGGCCACATAATTGACGATCACTGTTATACGCATACTTTCAAAATGTTTGTGTCACAGCTATCCAATTCAAGGATGTTCTTGCTGAAATAAATGTATGCTGAGCATAAACCATCCCTAGATCACCACATATACGGGTAGTCCTCCCTAGCATGAGCATATTCACACATGAGAGCTTTGGGTTTTTTTAACTCTTTAGGGAAAATTTTAAATTTAAAATTAGGGAAGATTTAAAATATTTTATTTTAGTTTAAGAACCATCAATTTTCTGTTTTTATTTCATCAATAGCTACCATTTTTTTCCTAGAGTATGTTAAAGTCAATTTTAGACACCGTATTATTTTTTTTCCTAGAAATACTTCCATGTTTATTGTATGATAATGGACCTTCTTTTATATAAGATGGTTTTGCTGTTTATTTCTTTCATTTTAAAGATAAAAAACAAAACAATTATATAGAATTTCAAATAAGATAATAGCAAGTTAACAACGATTAATCCATTTATTTTATATTGTCATCTTCAGTCGCTGCTCAGATTATAAGATATAGGCATGAAAAATTGATCAAACAGTAAAAGCCCAAAATTTTATTTTTACTGACCTAATACAAATTAGTAGCATAATTATCCTGTCTATATACATCTTAATATAAATTTTTCCTTTCCCCGTCTTCCTTTCTCCTTTTCCCCATCCCAGTTCTTTCCTTTTGTGCAGTTTCTTCCCCTTTCACAGTACCTATTGTACATTTTGGATCACATTTGCTCTTTCAGTTTCTTACACTAAGGAGACAATATGATGTTTACATGTGCAAATCTGATTTATTTCACTTATAAATGTGTTCCCAAGTTGCATCCACTTACTTCCATTACATAGAAATATCATTTTTTAAATTCTTTCCTTAGTTAATGGGCATTTGAGTTCCTTCCAAGATTTAGCTATGACAAACATTAGTGCTCATATATTGTTGTGATATGATCCTTTTAATTCTTCTGGGAAAATATACAGAAAGGGAATAGCTGGGGTTCAGTGGAACCTCTAATCCCAGTTTTTGAGGAATATTCACATAGATTTCTACAGTGGTTACACCAATCTACATTCCCACCAACAATAGAAAAGGGTTTCTTTTTCCCCATAACCCCCCACCATTTGTTACTGATTGACCTTTTTTCTTTCTTTCTTTCTCTCTCTCTCTCTCTCTCTCTCTCTCTCTCTCTCTCTCTCTCTCTCTCTCTCTCTTTCTCTTTCTTTCCTAATGTATTCAGCTGTTGCCGGGTCTCCTACACAGCTTGGACTTGTGGCGATCCTCCTGTTTTCAGCCTCCCCAGTGATAGGATTATAGGTATGCACCACTACACGAGAGTCTGACCAGCTAAGCCCACCCTGGGGGTGGGACTGGTGCAGCATGTGGTGCTGGGAACCAGTCTAGTCCCTGCACTTGCTTCAGCTCACCAAAGCAGGCATGTTAGTCAGCTAAGCTATCTCACTGGCCCATTATTAATTGATTTCTTGATGATAACCATTCTTTCTGGAGTAAGATGGAATGTCAGTGCTATATTTTAATTTGCATTCCTTGAATGACTGATGATGTTCAACATTATTTCATATATTTATTTGCTATTTGTATTTCTTCATCTGAGAAGTATGTATGTTCATTTTTTGATTGAGTCTTTGAATTTGGGGTGCCTGATTTTTTTTAAAACATTCTTTATGTGTTCTATATGTAAATCCTTTGAGGGAAAGGGGTAAATTTTTTCCCACTCTGTGGGTTGTCTTTAAACTCTGTTGGTCATTTCTTTTGATGTGCAAAAATACTGTAATAAGATGAGATTTCAGTTATTGATTCTTTGAAGTAATTCCTGTACAGTTTGTCTTTGATCACATACTCTCTACCTACCCCTGTGTCTTCAAGATTGATACTTAATCTCACTTCCAATATACTTTGTGTTTCTGTTTTCATGTTTATCTTTGATCTGTTTTGATTTTAGTTTACTACATGGTGATACATATGGATCAAGTTTTAGTCTTCAACGTGGGAAACCAGCTTTTCCAGCGTGGCTGTCTTTCTTCCAGGGAACATGTTTGGCTCTTTTGTCACAGATAAGGTGGCTGAATGTGTTTGCAGTTGGGTCTGCATCTTCTACTCTGTTCCATGGATCCTTGGATTGCTTTTTGTCAGGATCATGCTACTTTTATCACAGTAGCTTTGTAGTATAATTTCAAGTCAGAAATTATGATGCCTTCTGCCTTGTGTTTATTTCCCAGGGTTGCTTTGCTATTATAGGTTTCTTCTGTTTCCAAAAGCATTTTAGCAATGTTTTCTCTAGATCTGTCAAGTATGCTAATAGTCTTTTGTTTGTACTGAACTAAATCTTCATAACAACTTTGAGAGCATGCCTATTTTCACAACATTGGTTTTTCCTATGATAATAGGCCTTCTCCTAAAACAGCAGTCTTGCAGGATGTCTCTGGCAAGCTCAGCACTCTCTGTCGTCTCTATTATACATGAGGGCCACAATCGTCAGAGAAGGTAGAAAACTGAATGAGAACCTTAAAGAGAAAAATACATAAAATGGCTCAAGACACCCATCTACACTAGCCTCACTTATTACCTTTAGTTCTCATCAAAATAAGAAATACACCTCAAATTCTAGGCCTACATCCACTTGAAATGCTTTTCAGATGTCCTTTTCTCACTATGATTTTCTCTTCACTACAGACAGAAGTCTTACTGAGGGAGAACACCTTCCTGGCTAAATTCCAACAGATTCTTTCAATAGCTCATGGAAATCCCCAAAGAAAAGGGAAACTGGATATTCCACCGTAAAGACTTAATACCGATAAAGTTTGTTTCCTCATCACCTCCTTCCTTAGGATCCACTTGGGGAGTACCATGCACTGTGATATTTTCAACTCCATCAGTTATTAAGGCAGAATAATAACTGCCTTATTCTGGATACACCATACCCAACTAGGGCGCTGGGAAGCAGAGACTGTCGCTAAGTGTCTGAAGCCACCATCGGAATGCCTCTGTGAACCCATAGAAGTCTTTAGGTTCTTGTACAATGAAAAACGTAGTCTTCAGATAAATAGCCTAAGATGTTACTCTTAGACCTTTTGCTAATAATTTTACCACTTAAAGGAAAATGAATTTTTTTCCTAAGGTGGGCATAAGAAGATACAGAGTCATTACAACAAACATCCAACTTTCATGTTGGGTATTCCCACTCCCAGAAAATGACTGAAATAAACTGCAAGACCATATTGATGAGCTAAAAAGGAGTCAGTGATTCATAGTTCAGCCCACCATCACAAAGACGCTGAGTGGCCTATAAGCTATACTGTTAATGATCCTGGACATAATAGAATTATTTTTAATAATGCCACTGAAGCCTTTTGAAAGGCTCTACCTTTACTCCTATTAGATAAAGAAAGAGTACTGTCCTGAGGGCCAAAAGCCATAGATATCAAGGTGGTTATTGTCAGACATGGTATGATTGTCTATGGTTATCTCCCACTATAGGACATCTTAGTAGGAAGGCCCCTTATGTAGAGAACAGAAAAATCACCCCTATTCTCATTGTCTAACCCCACTAAATGCTTGGGATGTTCCACATCTCCACTCTGAAAAAGTACACACACAATAACTTTACAGGCTGAAAATTGGTTTACAACCAACTGGCTTAATTACCCTGGAATTCAATACAATTAATGCCCAGTGGCATTCATTGGTCATGTGGAACCAATCTGTCGTCCTGGCTGCCCACTGGATGGATAGAAAAATTCATGCTGGGATATGCTTTAAGGCAGAAATGTCAAAAGTATTGACAAACCAGCAAACTTGCCCCACCCATGGCACTGATGGTCTCTAAGTACATTTTACTGGTGGGATCATTTGGAATCTATCTTTATCCCTTCCCGAGGGTTAGAGAATGTCTTGCTACACATAGAAGTCTTAATTAGCTATACACGGTGGCCTTAAATGACACTGCTACTAGACTCTCTCTCTAGGATGCAGAAGTAAAATAAATGAGGAAAGCCATCCTCCAAAATCAGATGGCATTAGGTAGTCTAACAGTAGCACAAGGGGATACTTGTATTATTATAAGAGCTGAATATTATTTGTACATTCCTGATCCTTCTGCTAATAGCTGTTCAAGATATTATATAACAGGTTAATGATATGTCAGATTTTTAAATTCCCTAAACATTCTCCTTATTGTCTTCATGGAAAGCTATTACTGGCTTATAAAGCTATATTTGTTGACTATATGTATAATTATTCTGTTGATTTTATTATCTAGTCCATGCATACTTAATTGTTCCTGCGGCCTTATCTCCTCCAGACCTAAAGCTCTATGTCTACCCAAGATAAGAAGAGCTGGCACCTTTGACTGAAAATCACAACTACTACCCTCTTCAGCTGAAAGTCTTGACCCTTGTTCCCTTATGGCAGTTAAGCTACTTCAGAGGAGGAAATATTATAGATATCTAAGTTAGGTGGGATTATCGTACAGACAGGGCTGGCCTGCTAGAGGTCAATGCACTGTGTCTGGAGGTGCATTCACTGAAAGCCAGGCTTCAACAAAAAGAACTACTAACCCATGTATGAGATGAACAGCAATGAGTGATATTCTAAGTCAGCATCAATCACCTTGGGGACAGGGACCAACCCTCCTTATCCCACCCCCTCCAGGAATGTCCTTAGTTGTCACGTACACTTACTTCATGACTTCTTTGTCCATTTGATCCCCCATTTAATCATTATTACTCAAGCAACTGTGCTTCTTATGTTCTTATTGGCTGGCCATAGTTTTGCCCTACTTCATACCCGTGCTATGATATGCTTTGAATCAATATTCTGAAAATATGTAATAAAATTTTATAGTTCAGAAAATATTATTCTTAAACCACTAAAAGATAACCCTAGTTTAAAAGCAGTATACTTTTTTCATGATATAGTTCAATGCATTGAAGGTCAGAATTTGCAAATTCATTATTGGATTGTTTTCAGATTAGTTTGTTAAATAGACAAGTACAGTCTAAAAATGCCAGGCTAATAGTCTGGCTTCAGTTGAGAATAATGCTGTGTTCACGTTATTCTCCATAGGGGAAAACAATGAAAAATGTAACAGAGCTGTTAGAATAGCAAAAGAGAAAATTAACGTAGTTAGGGGTACACTGACACAAGCAGCATTCTGCAACAATGATGCAGGAAATAGTCTCCTATGAGCTCCTATGCCTTGGCCACTGAAGGTAAACATCTCTTTTGGTTTTAAAAGCAATTTGAACCTAGCTTTAGCAAATATTCCAACCTCAATAGGTAATTCAAAATCCCTGCATCCCTGTGTGTATATCACATTGACATCAATATTTAACTTACAGAAAGGCACCTTCTTACCCTTGCTTTCTGTTTAACTGAGGAAACATAGAATCATTATCACCCGTCCCATAACCATGCAGTGGATGTGTGTGTGAATGTGTGCACATTCACATGGTATGTTGTGTACTTGCCCCTATTATACACAAAGAAGCAGTTGCAAATTAGACCACACCTACAGGATTAACCAAGATGTATGAGTAGCTTCCCAGTTTTCCCTTTATTTCTTTTTATATGATGAAAAGGTATAACAATCACTGTCCTGGACAAAAATCCATGCTGTGGTGGTAATGGAAGAAATCCAGTAAAGAAATTTGTATTAGTTAATATTTAAAATTTTGGCCCAATTCTGAGTGCCAAGTTAACTACAAGGAATCACAATTTTGAGGTTATCTCTTATAGCTAAAATTATTTCCTCAATATTTATAGCAAGAATTTAATTTACTACTTTTCTCAGTGAGCTCCTCTGAAAAGTAAGTCCAAAGAAATTATAGTGTTGAACTAGAGAGACTGGTTTTCATAGAAATCTCTGAATGATTTCTTTTGTAACAAACTAGTCAAAAAGAAAGAAAGAAAAAAAAAAAACAAAAAAAAACAAGGTCCTCAGTAAGGTGAAGAATAAATGATGTATGAGATTGCCTCGTGAGTTTCAGGCTTAGTAGCACAGATTCTTCCAAAAAAAAAAAAGAAGAAGAAGAAAAGATGATTTCTGTGGTCATCCACAATGTCCACAGGCAGATAGCGATCCCCATGGCTTATTTAGGACAGCTATGCCACAGTGGCCTCCCTGTCTGAGCCCTCAGCAGGCTCCTAGCCTGAGGCAGACAAGAAAAACACCAACTGAGAAGAGGACTGAAGAGTACGAGAAATGAATAGCCTGCATTTTCTAAGCATCTCCCGCAATGCTTTCCACAGGTAAATACAATTTAGCATTTCTTAGCATTTATGTTGTTTGGAAAAATCTGGTCTAATTTGCCCCACAATCCTTTATATTGATACTGAAAAAAAGCCATTGTATCTTATCACATGAAATTTTTTAATTAGTCCAGTTATTTATTAGGCTTTAAACACCCAAACTTTAATATTACATTTTTAATAGCTTCTTACTATCCTAAAAGCTATGGAGGTTAAAAGACGTGTATAAAAGATCACATTTTAATTGATTATAGATTATAATGAAGATAGAAAGTGAGGGCCCAGCGGGATGGCTCAGTGGTCTAAAGCGCCTGCTTGGGGAAGCTTGGGCGGCTTCAGGGACCTCGATTCACATGCTGCGCCAGCCCTGCCCTTGGGGCGGGCTGGGCTAGCCATAAAAATGAGTGAATAAACAAACAAAGGTTCTGAAACAAGAATAAAAATAATAAAAAAAAATTAAAAATTAAAAAAAGTGAGTTTTTAACACTGGCAATTAGGCTTGGTTCTTTTTTTAAAAAAATGTAATCATATTCTAAAGATAGACTGCCTTGTATTTGCCACCCCACTCCTACAAAACAAAACAATCTCTTTAGTACAGACTAAATGACGCTGTAAATGTCTTCTGATTGTTTTTCTAACATAATTTGGACAGACATATCATTTTCCCAAAATATTAAGATTTCTTTGTCTTAATTTCTTATAATTCACAATAAAAGGGATTTATACTAGGAACATACTTAGAAATTACCCTTCTATTTATAATATTTTCAACCAAGAACAGTTTCCCATACATGCCTAAAGAATTCACCATCTAAGCCGGAGAGTTAGCTCAGTGGCATGAGCACCTGCATGGCAAGAGCGAAGTCTTGAGTTCCATCCTTGGTACGGAAAAAAAAAGTAAAGAATTCCCCATTTATCCAATTTTATCACACACATGTTCCTGCCTAAAGAAAAACAAAAAACCTCAAATAAGTAGTTGTTATCTTCTATCACTTTCCATGCTTCTGCTATTGTCTTCTGGCTGAGGGCTATTTACAAAATCAATAGATGACATGTATTTCCAAAAGTTATAAAAATAATGCGTTAATTAAAAATTGTCCTAGAAATAACAGTGCTAATAGTCACAAATAACAGTGTACAAATTTCTTGACCTACTAAGTTTAAATTATATTAAATTACTCAGCATAACACTGAAAGTCAACAGTCACCTATAAAAGATCTCTGCAGAATCATGAAGCCATGATTAAGCAAGTAGGCTATCACATAAAAAATGATTGTTGTTTTACCGTTCAATGAATTAAAATTCACAAATGATGACCAAAAAAAAAAGCCTATAGGAAATCTCCCTTCAGTGTAAGGCCATCTCTCGCTCAATGAGTATCACCCTCTCCTTCTGCTGACAGATGGGTAGGCTGCAGGCCTTCCTGGTGGGTGACACTAGCTAGTCCTGTCTAACATTTAAAAAGAGACAATGTTATTTAGACTATACAGATATAAAGACTCAAGCTGGAAGACTTGCTTTTCCTATATATAATACAGGAATAAAACACATACAGAAATACACAGGAGCTGACTGCTCCTATATATATACTCTGAAAGCTGTATTCTTAGAGCCGCTGCACTATTCTGGGAAAGCCATGAGTCTGCACCACTTGCTGTTCCACTGAAGTGTATAACAGCTCAGACACAGGCGCTGGCTACAAAATACTTGAAAGTGACAGGACAGCGCAGCAAGGTGGAGCAGGGCACTGCCTGAGAAGCCCCGCATTGTAGATCAAATACTCTCTCCTCAGTTTCTGAATAAGCATTTTTACCTTGCTGGGTCTTCAAGAAAGCAATATTCTTCAATTAGGTTTCAAAATGTGATCTTGTGTATACAAGAATGACTTTGCTCTCAAGATCTGCTTGAGACAAATATGAGTTGCATTCTTATTTGGGAGGAATGAAGAGGGTGCCATCTATCACGTCATACTAGCTGTAGTTGCCTACGAATGTTCTGTGTAAAAACATGGAGGTGACAACATGTTGAAATGTCAGTGAAATCAGAACTGCAGAATTCAGTGGAGATAAATCCTCTTCACAAGTTAACTTCCTCTGCTGATGTCTTTTATGAAGGCTGCTTATTATAGCCATGTGAAAGTGAATGGTGTGGTATGCTGCTGAACAAGAAAAATGACTCCCATGCAACCTGTAATGTACACCGTTGTCCCAGGGAGATACATGGAGGCATAGAACAAGAGAAAAGCAGTCAGAAATACCCAGTACGTGCCCTGGTGCTTTCTCCACTTTCCCAATTAAGGGATAACATTCACTGTAGGACAGCAGATATTAATAGATGGAATTAGTGGTCTGCCCTTATTACAACAGTAGAAAATGCAGATTTGTCATCCTGCAGGTAGAGAGGCAAGGCTCCTCCATCTTGCTTCTTCTGTTTCAGAAACATAAAGTGCAGACCAAGCAGAAGGCTCGGTGCTCATCCTGCTCTCCAGAAGCTGAACAGAGGAAATTGCCGAGTCACTGTTCTTGTCCATAGCACCTCATGTTGTTTGGGAGGCATGTTTTCATGTTAAGCAGCATATCATATCATTAAATTTCACATTGCTATAACTGAAAGAAGCAAAATAAAGAGGAAAATGCTGTGCTCAGAGGTCAAATACAGTTCTGAGAATCAAAATATTGCTTAAAATTAAGAACCCAAGAATGGTGATAAAGGGCTGCGTAGCTCAGTCGAATAAGTGCTTGCCTGGTAAGTGCAGGGTCCTCAGTTCAATCCCCAGGACCTAAAAAAAAAAAAAAAACAGCGACAATAAAGATTGATAATAAAACAAATAAATGCTAAATCTAGTGTAACTCAGTGCCTTGTAAACATTAACATGGATTTAGCTACAAAATGAAGTCTAAATAATAAGAAATTTAATTACAAAATGGACTCTAAATTAACGAAAACACCTTAAAGAAAATGTTATAAAACATAAGAAAACTTATGTTTAAAACCCTGTATGATAATAACAAATGAAAGTACAAACACAATGGCTTAGTCCCCAAAACATGGAAATGTCTTTGGCTTGTCTTTTTTTCCCCTTACAATATATAATTCTTTTTCTTTTTTAATTATGTATTTGTACAGGGTGTACAGGTTCTCCCTTCACAAATCAGACTCACAATTCTCCTGTTTTCACCTCCCAAGTGCTGGGATTACAAGCCTGCATCACCATGCCCATTTTCAATTGCCCATCACAGCAGACTCTGGGGGCAGGGCTGGCACAACACAACAGGGATCAAACCTGGTCCCTGAGTCTGCCTAAGTAGGCACTTTAATCTGCTGAGCTATCTGGCTAGCCCAACATATGTAATTCATTAGCAAATCAAAGTATTCCCACAATCTTTAAACTAAAGCCAGACTTCAGTCACACGCCAGCCTCCCTTCCGGGGCCCTTGGTATCACACCTGCATTAGGCCTACTAACCTGCCTCACTGTTGTGTTCCTTTTTATCATCACTTCTTAATGCTGCAGTCACTGTGGTCTTTTTGGAAATAAAAGTTATATATTCACTGCCTTTCCAACAACTTCAGATTGTTTCCAACCAGAATAAATGCTGCAGTCCTACAATAGCCACAGGGCCCTGTAAAACTGGCCTCTCTTCTCCAGCCTCAGGTACTATGGCTCCCCACAGGTGAGCCTGCCAGGCTGGTGTCCTGGTATATAACCGAGTTTAGCCAATGTCTTCCCTGTGTGTCCTCATGGCCTCTCCCGTAGTTCATCACATAATCTGCATAGGTGGCATTCTTCGAAGCTCAGCAGGGCCCAGCCTGCACAAGAGCTCTGGGAGTTTCTCTTCACTCTCCATCTCCTTCCAGTCTCTGCTCCAAGGTCTCCTCCTCAAGAGCTCATCCTTTGGCCATCTCATTTAAAAATGTAATGCTTCTCTGGAAGTCCCTCTCTCCCTTTTCTGCCTCATTTTTCTTCAAATCATTTATCACTGTTTGACACAGTGCTGTATTTCACTTAACATAAGACTATTAATTATAAGACTCAGCATTTTGAAAATGTTCAGCAGAAAAAGACACAGCCAATTAAACTGTTATATATCATCACTTGTAGAAGACATCTTAATTTCAAAGAGGTTATATTGTGAAAAAAACGATGTCTTCAGATCAATAAAATATCATCCTTCACTTAGCATCCATTCTTGTTTACCTCATTAAGATTAAACTCCACTAAGCTGAACTGGTACTAAAGCTAAAGCTGATCCTGACTCCTCATCCTGAGTCCAAAATCCAAAGGCTTCTTCAGCCACCAGAGAAACAGGACGCAAGAAGCCACGCCTATACTCTAGCAAGCAGCCACCACCAGAATCATGTCATAAATTTGGTGCGGCTATTTGATTTTATACAACATATTCAATCCCAGAAACCCTAAGCAAGCAAATTAACATGAAGATATCCCAGAAGGTGATGGCTGAGCTACCTAACAAAGGCAAATTTTAATCCTACAGGGAAGATGACTCCCTCACAAGATTCTCTTCTGTGAAGTCCCAGTAACTATGACTTCAAGGTCCAAGCTCACAAAGTCCGTGTAAAAGCCAGGCCTCGCTGGACAAGGTTAACAGGAACAACAGCACAGCACAGAGTTAGACTGCCAAGAATTGTAGATATCAGAATCATTAAAATAACTATGTTATTCGAGACCAGTCTGGGCTACAAAAGTGAGCTCAAGGCCAACCTCAACTGCATAGCGAGACCCTGTCTCAAAAAGACAAAAAAAAAAAAAAAAAAAAAAAAAAAAAAAAAAAAAAAAAAAAAAAAAAAAAAAAAAAAAAAAAAAAAAAAAAAAAAAAAAAAAAAAAAAAAAAAAAAAAAAAAAAAAAAAAAAAAAAAAAAAAAAAAAAAAA
>PVJA010001043.1:0-36317 GCA_004027025.1 Myocastor coypus
TTTAGCAAAGAGTAACAATAAAATATTGTTTAAATAAGAAGTGGGGGAGGTGGATCTGACCTGTATTTTACACGGAAGCTGTGAAATGGTTTTCTAGCAAGAGGATTTATTGGTACAACTGCCATCCCAGCTGTTGGTCAGAGAACCCAGACAAAACAACCCAGCTTATGCTTCCAAATAGTGCCTGTAAGTGGGACTTCCAGGTAGGGCCAGTGCTTGCTCGCTATGCAAAGGATCCAGGTGACACATAGAGGCCGGAGTATTTCTTCCTTTCCCTAGTTTCTGCTCACCAGCACTAAGTAAGATTTTAAAATTACTGACAGACAATTGCCTTTATGATAGCCTGTAGGGACTCACTGGCTTTTGGTGTACCCTGGGTAAGAACTGCAGTGCAAATGAGAAAAAGAAAGATCAGAGAGAACAGCTGGGTCAGGTGGAGGTCTTCATTCTCTTAAGCTGAGAAGAAGAACCTATCCAAGAACTGTAGAGCTTTTATTTATACACTCAAAAGGTTGATGTCCATTTCAACCTCTCTACCCAGCAGTGAGTGGACAAGCTGCAGTGCTTCATCCATACACTTGGAGGAGCTCCCACGGTTGCAGGCTGGCTCCATCCTGCACACTTCAGTATGTCCCAGCTTCAGCAGCTCCCAGCACCAGCACCAGCCACAGCCACAGGCCTCTTCTCTATACCTCCAGTCCCATACTCTCCCTTAGTTACCAAAGGCTTTCAGAGAAAGGGAGAAAATGGAGATTAACACAGGTGGAAATAATACTTTCATTACTTACTTTTATGAACTAAGAGAGTAGTAACAGTCTGATGTCCAGAGCTAACTGATCGGAGCCTGCCGTGAGAAAAGAACAAGGGAACCTGCGCTAGCAAGTGAAGACCAAGGGAGACCACCAACGAGAAGAGGATGAGGAGAAAGGCTCCCAGCGAGCCCCTTACTCCGACTTTGGTGTTCATTTTCTTTGCCTCCCACTTACTTAAGCCTATTTTCACTACTGTGATTATGTCAAAGTGTAATTAATTACCAAACAAGCATAATTTGCCTTTGTCTCACCTTGACATGACTTCTACCTAGACTCCTCTTGTCTTTTTTCCCTGATGGATTCCTGCCATTTCCCAAGATTCAGTTCAACAAGTTTCCTTTTATGCTTATATAAGTCTTTCTACTATTCCTAAAATATATTTTCTATATTTCGCTATTATTATGTGTGTATACAGCATCCGTGGAGGGCTGGATGTTAGCACTCAAGGATGTCCACATTGAAATCCCTTGGAAGTCCTTATGGACTAAAAGCATCTCTAGACGTAATTAAGCTTAAAACCTTGAGAAGGATAGATTATCCTGAGTCATGTCAGCAAGATGTTTTTATTTTTTTATTTTTATTTTTATTATTATTATTTTTTTGTCTTTTTGAGACAGGGTCTCACTGTGCAGTTCAGGCTGGCCTTGAGCTCCCTTTTTGTAGCCCAGGCTGGTCTCGAACTCGCACCGATCCTCCTGCCTCAGCCTCCCCAGTGCTGGGATTACAAGCGTGAGCCACCACGCCCGGCTACAGCAAGATGTTTTTAAATAAGGGTTATAGATACGAAATGCAAAGGTTCCACAAAAGCAAAGGGACAGAGACTAGGAAATACTATAGTGCTGGCTTTCAAGATGAAGGGTGAGATCACCAGCCAGCTCACACAGGCAGTCTCTACAGGTCAGAGAAGGCAAGGAAATGAATCCTTTCCCAGAGCTTCTAAAAGGAATGCACTCCTGAACAGGACTTCTGATATCTGAAAGTGTTAAGAGTAAATTTTTGCTCTTCGTAGTGTAAAAGAATAAAGTTTTTTAACCCTTAAATCTGTTACTGCAGCAATAGCAACCTAAAATAACAGGCATCTCACAAGACCAAATATACTGAGAATCAGAAATTTGTCTTTTCTCCATATTTAGATAAATGTTTTTTGAGTGAATATTATGTAGAAAATGATTATTTAAATTTTTTTCTCACTAAGGCTTATCTTTTTTTTTTTCTTCCCCAATTTGGAATTAAAACTTACATGGGAAAAAGATCTTCTGAATAGATTCTTAAAAACACTCACTTGGGGGTGTAATAATTCTACTTCGGTCAGCAGCCTGAAGAATTAACAAGCACAAAGCTTTCTGCACTTCTTAGCTGTTACTTCTGGAAATCTTACTTTCTGAATAATCCTTCCTCTTGGCTTCCCAATGCTTAGAATAAAATGCCCAAACTGTTTTGGTTACAATTTACGAAAGCTTCTCCAAATCTAATCCCAAAGTACCTTTCCAATATGGCTCCATTATACTCCTCAAAATTCAGCCAAATGAGATCATAATTTATAAAACTATTCTATTTTCCTACTCCTTTATGTTTTTGTTGCTTAGCCTGTGCCATACACTGGTGGGTCTTTCTTTGAGGAAGTTTCTCCTAACATTAATAACATACATATTACAGCAGGTGTATACCTATCTTTAGAACTCAGACCCTTACTGCACTAAAATATTTAAGGGTGAGAATTATGACCTTAAGATACTTAAGCCTTGTATTATTCCTTTATAAAAAACAGTGATAACAGTACTTAGGTCTGATTAAAAGTAATGTTTAAATAAAAATAGAAAACATAATATAGTAAAAGATGCACTGCCTTCAAGTACTTCTGCTTGCTTGGAACACACATCCTATCATCCTTGCCACTTCTCCAGGCAGCTCTAGAAAGTCTTTTTGTGTCTTGTGCTTTTGTAGCTCCTCTTCTTCAAATCATTTGCCTTTTGTTATGCTTCTTATCTAGAAGCTCCCCCACCCCAATTTCACGTGGCACAGGTGGAGCTTTGGAAAGGTGACCAAATCATGGGGGCTCTACAACTAATTCTGAATTAAGATGAGCACACGGGAGGAAGAGGTAGGTCGCTGGAGGTGTAGCCTGGTACAGCTGTCTGTCCTTCCCTAGATCTCTTCTCTCTCTGCTTGCATCAGAGGAACAGCTTTCCTCCACTCCCAACACAGATTCCTGCCTCGAAGCTGGCCAAATCTGGAGGAAAAGCCTGAGCCAGAAAAAAACCTCCTTTAAGCTGTGGGTGCCAGGATTATGTGTCAGTGATGGGAAAATGACTAATGCAGATTTTGGTACCAGAGAGGTGCAGTCACTGTGGGTCTTGACCAAATGGACTGCCATCACCAGGAAGTCAACTAGTAACAAATGCTGGAGAGTCTGTGGGACAAAAGGAACTGTTTTCCATTGAGAGTGGGAGTGTACGCTGGTGCAACCACTATGGAAATCAATGTGGAGATTCCTCAAAAAGCTAGGATTGGAGATCCCATTCAACCCAGCTTGAGTACTTTTCCAGAAAACTGAAAACATACCACAGTGATATATGTGTACCCATGTTTATTTAGCTCAGTTTGCCATAGCTAAATCTTCTCAGCAATCCAAATGCCTGGCAACTGAGGAATGGATAAAGAAAATGTGGTATTTTTACACAATGGAGTACTGCTCCATCATAAAAAAAAGATAAACTTCAGATTTCTATAGATAAATGGATGCATCTAGAGACCACATTCATAAATGAAATAAATCAATCAATGTAAGAATCTGAAAGAGTAAATGAAATCTGAAAGGCACAATAGATGCTGTGAAAGGGAATCTGTTCAAAAGGAGGGAAAAGGACAAAAGAAAGGCAGAAGGAAGGAAAAGTATGTGTGTGTGTGTATATATATATATATATATATATATATATATATATATGCTAGGATAATTGTACTGCTAATTTCTGCTGCTGGTCTCTTGAAAGAAGCAGTTTATGCTTAATTATATTTTGTCTCCTTTTTAATTTCTTGACCAATTTTACATACTTATATTTGGTAATATGTCTGAAGACAACACTATACACTATAACAACTATTGTTGAATTCCTGTTATTTTGTCAATTTATGTATGTATGTATGTATGTATGTATGGATGTCTTTTTGAGACAGGGTCTTGCTACGCAGTTCAGTTTGGCCTTGAGCTCACACTGATCCTTCTGCCTCAGCCTCCCAAGTGCTGGGATTACAGGCATGCACCACCAGACCTGGCTCATAATAATCTTTGACTCATCAAAATTGTACACAATTCCAGTTGTCACAATTCTACAGAAAAGGAGCAAGTTTCTGAATTGCACTGAATATTATTCAACTGTTTACATATTCATATTGAATTCTCAGACCTATCACTATGAGTTTGAGCTGTGCACTGAGACTTTGTACCAAATACATAAGCAAAATCAAAAAAATTGACCTCTTTGATAGTATTTTTTCTAAAACTAGGACATACAGTGTATTGACCTTTCCATATAATTTCAAATTACCCAAAGCTATAACGAATGAAATCAAGAGAATGGAGTAAATACTGTAAAATGGAGTAACATTTAAAATAGAAATCCCCTATAAAAGTTTGTTTCATGAACTAATAGACTACTGCAAAGTCCAAAATACCAGACTTCTTAAGCCTTCCTTCCAGTGACAAAACTGGTATCCTTTGGGATACAAGAAATTATTTTAGGGTAAACTACATATGATTAAGCTGATCTTGACTTTTACATAATATTCTATGTAAATCAAAAACATTTATTCATTAGAAGTGTCATATTTTTATTTCTTCTACTATTCTTATAGATGAATAACATTTACTCACTATAACCTCCTAATTATAAAAATTTCTAATAAAAAAATCAAAGTGTCTATAGCATAAATTTTGTTTTAAATTTAATTTAGCTAAAATAAAAACCTTTATTTTTAATTATAAACTAGAGTTCAATCAGCAAGGAAACACCGCACTATTTAATTAATTAATTAATCTGCACTGTTACTTAAAGGTAAAAAGGAAGTTGGTTGGCCCAGGGAGACAGCTCAGTGGCATAAGTGCAGTGGTACAAACCTGTAATCCTGGACTGGTGAGGTGGAGCCCTGAAAGGGCAACACAGGCACTTAGGGAAATTCTCTCTCAAAATTATGACTAAACCAGGTGGAATCAGGGAGTGCGATTCAGTGAAAAGGCCTTTGGTTCCCCCAGTATTATTTTAAAAAGTTAAAAACAATGTACAGAATACGGGAAATGTTTCATTAAGTCAGTTATGGTGCAGTGAAGGACTGTGTATAATTTCCTAACTGTGAAATGAAAACCTGCTTATCACAGAAGTTAGTCACTCATATTTATTAGGAAAATACTTTATTCACGTTAGGGACTGAAGAGCCTGGGGATATAGCTCAGCAGCAGAGCATCTGGCTGGTAAGTGGCAGGTCAGAGCCTGATTCCTGGTATAAAAAGAAGCGACTGACTGCAGTGGCATAGGACCTCTGTCACCAGTATTTATGATACTGTGGTTTAAAGAAGATTATAAAAAGGCAAGGACATTGGGAGCCCACAGATTCAGCTCCTAACACTGACCCTCCCTACTAGTGTTCTCATATAAACCTCAACTGTCTTATCTTGGCCTACTAACTACACCACGGGCATGAATCACAGTTGTCTCTATCCTACTTCCTCCCCACCCTTAATGCATCTATGTGTGCACAGTGGCAACTAAGGCGTTGCAGCTTGCATAAACCCGAGGAGAAAAACAACATCTGGTTGGTAAATAAGAGGAACAGCTGGGTGTAGTCTGCTCAGTTCTGTGACTCCTACTTGTAAGGGGCTGGAGTCATAGGGCATACTAGATCATGACTCGCCTGCCAGGGTCAGTCAGACCTGTGTTAGCACTGCCTACGAGTGCTATTGAATCAGCTAAACTGCAGGCCTTCGTGAGTAGATCCTCAGGCCTTCATACTGTGATCTAACAGTCATAAAGGTTCTGTTTTGGTCCTGTCTCTTCTGGGTCTCAATTTTTGTGCTCAAACAGAAAATGGAGAGAGAGCACTAAATGGGGGGCTCCTAGTGAACAACATACAAACTACTGATTGGCACCAGTCAGCAGTACTAAGATGAAATTGAGAGAGCTTAAATTTAAAAAATAGCATTTCATTGAGTATTTATTACCTTGTTGTACGCCTTCATTTTATTAAAATGATACTCTCAATATCATTGAAATCATAATATACTTTAATTCATAGCCACATATGCATACATATGTTAACCATGTACGCATGTATGTTATTACAGTATATCTGACTATATACTACTATAATAGAACATACTAACATTTTATTTTGCTTTATCTGAAATTTTTTGGTACTTGAAAATATCACAATTGCCTTCACTTAGTGTTTTAATTTTTTTTTTTTTTTTGATGGAATACATTCTTTTGCAATATGAAAATTTTGGAATATTACAATTGTTGAACTCTTAAAAATACAGCAGTTTAGAATAGCTAAGATCAAGTGTCTTCCCTGTAAGGCAGGCAGAAAACAGTATCTGGAACCTCTAGCTCCTAGGACTACAATTTTAGGGAGGCTACTCAGCCTCCTCATTTCAAAACAAATTAATAGTTGGGTTTAAGTCTTCTATCAGCCACTTTGGGGATTAATTTTCTAAAACTGAACCTGAGACATTACTGGGATAAGCAGTTATGTAACAGCCTTTATTTACTCACAATTATAGGAATCATTTACAGAATACATCAAAACTAAAGCCATCTATGAAACAAAATTCCTAGGAAATCTACATGCCTTTCTTGGATGAGCTAGGTTTCCTGAAAACACTGACTCTTCAAATAAAAGTGTAATTCATAGTAGGAAGGGAAGAGTGAATGATACAGGCACATTTTCAAAAAGCCAAGATGAAACCTGGGTTTTCTTTTTTTTTTTAATTCATGATTGTTACCAAGAAATAAGTCTAAAATTATTATTATTTTAAATGTATCACTTACTTAATTAGGTTCTTAGTAAGAAATTTAGAACACTAATTTATGAGGGTAAATTCCATTTGTCAGAGCAAAAACAGATTACAGGTAGTCCCTGGAGCTGAGGAACAGCTTTGATTTTTGCTAAATTCTGTGAGCCCACTGCTTTCTGATCCACCTTGTGCTGCTCTGAAATCTGGCATCTCTCTTTCTTGGTGTCGAAGATCTCACCCTCCTGGTGTTTGGATTTCCACAACTGCTTCTTCTTGAATAAGAATCAGTTAGGTGTTTGGGGATTTTCACTTTGCTGATATCAATTTTTGTAGAGGTAGCAATGACAAATTTCTGGTGTTCTTTGTTGAACATGAGGCTCAGTCACAAGTAGCAAGCCACTGGCCAACTGCTTCAGGAAGACCACTCTCTTGCCGCTGTGACGCGAAGTGAGGATGCTCAAGATGGTGCCGGGAGTGACGCTAGCTCAAAGTTTCTTCACATGCTGATTGAAGGGTTTGTTGCCATGGCTTAAAAGCTTTCCGGGCACACCTTCAATAGGGTAGTATCTAGGCATTTTCGAAGCTTACATCCATTCTTGTCCCCATCGACTGGTTTTGTGATGGTACCAAGAACTTTCTCCTTCTTTTTCTCAACCTTCTTCCACTTAGCAGTTCTGTACTTTCTCTTGTACAAAGCGATTCTGGAATCCATAGCAGATAGGGAGCATGTGCCAGTTCTTCTAGTCAGCACAGGATTTTGGCTGCAGTGGGGCTGCCCCTTTTTGGACTTCTTTGCTTTCTTTACCTTGCTCTTTTTACCTGTACCACTGGCAGAAACCCTTTTGGCTTTAGGTTTCTTCTCTTTAGTGTCTGGCTTCTGAGTTTTTTCACCTACCATCTTGGAAGATGGGAAAGATATAAATCTAAAATTATGGGGCCGGGGAGATAGCTCAGGGGCACAAGTGTCTGCCTCCTGAGTTTGACTCCCAGTTGCAGAAAGAAGATATATGTATATATATGTATTTATATATATGTTAGTTAAAAAAAGCTAGCAAGTATCCAAAAAGGAGTAGGAAGGAACATTAAATGAGAGGAAAGGAGATTTCTTTTAAATAAAACTTAGTTGTTAAGATATTCTGAAGCTGTTGAGCTAGAACTTAGATCTGGTAAATCAAGTTCAAATGACCTTGAGGTCTGACTTTATGAATTCTGTTAATGTACTTTTCTTCAAACCTCTCAAGACAGAGAAAGATACTAGGCCAAATATTGGAACAATTTTCAAGACTTTTTTGAAACAAGTAGTTCAAAAGATTCATCAAAGACTTGGAGGCCCAAAAACCAAAGTAACAAAAAACCAAATTATTCCACTGCCTCACTGGAATTGAATCATGTAAGGCCTCGTAAATTCTGGTTTTGATAATAACATTACACTATTTTTTACATGCATAGTTCCAAATTTAGCCACTGATTTGCTGTGGAGACTGTGCTCACAGAAAGAACTCCCAAAACACCTGCACAGGTATGTAATGTTCAATAATGATTATAAATTCCCCACAGCAAGAATATCTCATAAGGCTCTATATTTAAAAATCCAGACCTACTAAGATGAGAACTTGGAATGTGGTGCTTGAACCAAATCTTCAAGCAATACTATTTGTTATTGATGAATACTTCTTAAAAGTTTTAAACAATGTAGCATGAAAGGAAAATATATAGTCAGGAAAACCCAAAGAGAGAAGGAAAACAAAACAAAAAACAACAACCAAAAAAACACCTCATGATTTAAGTAGGCAAATAAAAATATTCCAAGATGGGAAGAGTTTAAATCATTTAACATAAAATATATGGGTTTTCCATCAAGTTACACAATCAATAAAAAATGGACTAGCACAAATAAATGAAAAAAGTTTACAAAACAAAAAGTATTTATATGAAAGTTAATATTTTCTTAAAACAGATGAAAACAAGATCCTGTTTCTTATACATTTTGTAAAGATGAAATAGAAAACTTAAAACAGTAAAACAAGCAATAAAAGTATCACTAATGAGAAAATAAAGTAGAAATCAGTTGTCAAGATGGGCTTAGCCTATGACTAATTAATCTGACTTCCATTAGTTCTTCATTAGAAAAATGGCCCAGAATATAGAAAACATTTTATAGAAAAAAAATTAAAAATAGTATACTGAAGAAATATACTATAATACACAGAACACTTACTAAACAAATATATATACCTTGCAAAACAATTTCATAATGTGATACAACCATTTAAGAATTTAAAATGTGGAAATATTTACTCTTAATATTCTATATAAAAAGTACATTTAGAGATATTATGTATTACAGAGTGTGTTAAAAATTGGCACAGAAAAAAAATTAAAAAAAAAATTTAATTACCAATTGCATAGTAGTACCTGAGGAAAAAAACACTTCTATTTGGTCTCGCGCTACTTTACAGTTTTATGAAATTAGTCAACATCTAACAATAAAGCAGTTTTACACAAAACATGTATGATCATGAAAGTATCATATAAGTAACTTTTAATTATTCATAGACTTAGAAATGCTATTATCAGGTACTCACCACATGAGTAGTTTTTAATGTACGGCCATTGAATCTGCATAAAGTAGAGCTCTCTTCAAAGAAAATATCACATTCTTCTAATTCTTGAGCATTACAGGGAGGTTTTTCTTTATCTGGATTTGGATTCTTAAACCAGAAAACAAAATAATTAAATAAGTAAAACAATGTTAGGGAATTAGGTTTATTCACTCTTGAAAATGTTACAATTATAGCAATAATTAAAAACAAATTCCAGAGCCATGATCAATTAAAACAGAAAAAGAGATGACAGAATGGAGTTAGCAAGACATTAAAACACTCATTAGGCACATACATATTTTATACACTAAAAGATGTAAAGACACATGAACAAAACATGTGGAGACAAAATATACACAAATATATAGGACCGACAGCAGATTACACACTGCAGAAGTAAAGATCAGTGATTCTGAAATGTAGCAAAAGACTACTTAAAATGAGACCAGGGATATAGCTCAGTGGCATAAGTGCCTGGCAGACACAAGGTCCTGAATATGATTCTAGAGACAACAGAGAGAGAGAGAGAGAGAGAGAGAGAGAGAGAGAGAGACTACCTAAAATGAAGCATAAAAGCAAAAACAAAAAAACAGAACCTCAGGAACCTGTGGGTCAGTATCAAACAGTCTAACCTATATAGTAATTGGAAAAGAACTAAAAACAAAAATGAAAAGGCACACAATTTTTAAATGTTATTAAAAACTATAATCACATAAGTTCAAGACTATAAAAGAATGTTAAGTATAATCATTTTTTAACACATCTGCAATGGGGCCATAATTCCTGTCTTGCGACACGACAGCTAGCCCACTGGTGATACATGCATGACAGTCCCATCAGGCAGCTTTTTATTTTATTAGTGAAAGTACTGATAAAAGTGATTAGATGCACTTGTACCACTAGAAGTACTGTCCATCCAACATATAGAGAACCATATATGTATCAAAAATACTTTTTTTTTTTTTTGTCTTTTTCAGACAGGTCTCACTATGCAGTTCAGGCTGGCCTTGAGCTCACTTTTGTAGCCCAGGCTGGTCTCGAACTCACACTGATCCTCCTGCCTCAGCCTCCCGAGTGCTGGGATTACAGGCATGCGCCACCACGCCCGGCTATGTATCAAAAATACTTTGGAAAGAAAGAAGACAATCCAAATGTTCTGTTTCCTGGGTCCTGAGAACTAAACCCAGGCCTTGCACACACTAGTCAGTCTGTCACTGAATATCATCTCCAGACTTTTACATTTTTAAAAAACTTTTAGGATGATACCTTCTTAAATTGCTCAGGCTTTCCTAGAACTTGAAATCCTTGGGCCTCAGCTTCCTGAGCAGCTGAGATATGGGGTATGTGCCACCACTCCCAGCCAAAATACGTACTGCTGTGGACAATCAAAAGCTAAGAGAATCTGTGAGATCTACAATACAAGTGACGATAATGGAAGTTTTTTAGGGAAGAAAAAAATACAAACATCAAATCAACAAAACACCCAATGTAGAACAGAGATAATGATAGGTGTGGAACTAAGTAAGATTTCTTTTTCTTTCATTTTTAATCAAGAAAGAACTTCGTAAGAGTGGGCCCGATAGCTCGGTGGACTAAAGTGCCTGCTCAGGCAGAGCGCAGCGATGGGGTTCCATCCCTGGCAGGCAGGCCATGCTGGTCCCACCTGTGGAGTACACCAAGAGGCAACTGAGACTGGGTGTGGTGGCGCATGCCTATAATTCCAGCACTTAGGAGGCTGAAAACAGGAAGATCACTATGAGTCTGATCTACATTGTGAGACTCTGTAGATCTTGTCCTAAATACAGAAAACAGAACGACAAGAACAACAAACAGCAAAAAAAGAACTCGATAACAAAGCCTAAAGCATGATCACTTTATGATGTGTTTTTAACATGGAAATAGTATGTATGAAAGCTAATCATAGGACAGAAAGATGAAAATACAAAATTTTCAAATTTAAGTGATACTCTTCTGAAAATAAATGGTGATAAAGTTGTATTCCCTACAAAAACCACCAATCCACACAAACATCCACCCAGACAAAAACACAAAAGTATGGCTAGTAATAAACCAAAAACAGGGACAAAATGAATTACAAAAGTAATTTTAGTAAGTGGCCTTGACTGAATACAAGAACCTCTTTCTGGTCTTATACCCTCACAAAGTAATAATAATAAAACGAAATAAGTACATTGCTGAGAATTGAATGCAGTGGCCTCAAGAGAGTCTGTAAAACTAAATGGATGAGGATGGACATGGTGGTGCATGTCTGTGGAGGGAGTCTGGGACAGAAGGAAAACCATGAGTTCAGGGCCAGTCTCAGATACTTAGTGAGTTCAAGGCCAGTCTGGACTATATAGCAAGACCCTATCTCAAAACAAAACAAAATAAAACAAAACAACTAAATGAATAAGAGTACCCAAGAATCTATGACATACATGACACGTGGAGTATGAACAAGCAAAGAAAAAAATCAGCCAAGTAAAACCTGAAATCTATAAGCAGGTAAATCAATTTGTATTACAATTAAGATAGGTTGAAAAGTAAAGAACACAAGCAAGGTATGAAACTTTGGAGAATGCAATTAAAGTTGGGTTTTGGATGAAATGTGCAATGTGTATTGTTCTTAATCAGCTTTCTGATACAATAACAAATATGTCAGACGAGTCATTAAATGAATTATTTTGGCTGTCAGCTTTGGAGGTTCCACGATCCCTTGGTCTTGCTGTTTGGGGCCTATGAGAGTCAGTACAGTATCACCAGAGTGCATGGTGGAGCACTGCCCACCTCACAGACAAGAACAGAAGAAAAGAGAGAGGGGTCAAGGTCTTCTGTCCCCTTCAGGACACACTCATCAGAACCTGTACACCCTCCCAACAGCTGTATCCTGGAGATAAAGCCTTTCACACACAGGCCTTTGCAGGGATTCAAGATCTAAACTATAGCAGCTAGTATTGGAAAAGGAAGGTTAAAAATCAACCATTTAAGCAATTACCTTTAAAAGCATTAGAAGACAAGAATAAATTCAAAATATTCAACTGAAAATAAATGTAATAGTAGAAAGGAAGTGAAAAATAAAGTAAAATGGAAATAGATGCTCAAAATAAAGACATCAAATTCACTGTTAAAAACCTTTCAAAGAATAAAACCCCAAGAACAGATAGTTAATAATAATGCAAATTCTATATAATCTCTTCCAGAAATAGAAGTTTAACACTTCTCTAGTTGTTTTAATTAGCATCACTAGACATCAAAATCAGTAAGACACACACATAAACACACAAATATCATCCAATATTTCTCACAACAGAAGACACAAAAATCCTTAACAAAACACGAATTCCAGTAACATGGAAACAAGATGCTGTATCATGCTCAAGGAAAGTTTATCTCACAAATGTAGAAAATTATATAGCTACTGATGACAAAAATTCTCAGCACAGTGGGAATAAAACAAATTTCCTCAAAGTATAAAAAGAATGTAGCATGTTTAACAAGGAAATATCTTTTCCTAGAGATGACGTGACAGGCGTCTGACTACCATTTTCATTATTCTATTAACTAGTGAAATACTAGTCCTAATCACCACATGGAGGCACACTTAAAGAATAGAAAAACTCAAGCAAATGACAAGACTCTGGTTTATCTTTTTAAAATGTAACAAAAGTGATGTCCGGGTACCTTTTTCATAAAAACAAATATTTCTCTGAAACAATTATAAAGTAGTTTATAGCTATTACTACTATTATAAAGAAGTTTATAAAGTATTTAAAATTATCTATGATTGTGAAATAATTCTCTAATATTGCTATCACATTCACAAAGCCTGCCACAATAAAAAATGAGTGAATGAACACAGGCCAACATAGCTTAAATGGCTTACTGCAAAATGAGGGTGAAATAATAAAGTTTTATAGTTTCACACATATAAATTCCAGGGATTTCTAAAATAGTCAATGATTGCTGACAAATACAAAACTTAGTTTCTCTTATTTTGGCCATGTTCCCCTTTGTCAAAGACAGCTACTTTTAATATCCTAATCTTTCTTTTCTGATTATGGGATACATAATTGTTGTCTTCCTTATTACTATAATTCAAGATGGCCATAAGTCAGATATTTTAAAGATAATTATGTACAATAATTTTTGGCAAATGAATATTTAGCTGACTCCTAGAACACAGTTGCTATAGTTGCTGGAATTCTATTATCTTATAAAAGTCATTAGAATGGTAACATTTTTAGCCTCACAGATAAGTATCATATGGTCATTAAAGAAATGGTCAATACAAAGTAACTACATTATATTCAATTAGCACATATCCTTGTGATATCCTAAGATCAACTAGAAAATTTCAATTATAGTGGATTATCAACATTGTAACGGTAACATTATTTTTGGCCTTGTTATTGGTTAGATAGTATTAATTCTTCCAAAGGAAAATACATGTAGGTATATAAATATATATACAACATATACCCAATACCATAAACTTACATATATATGTATTCACTTATATTGTATAAGAAATAAATGAATAAGTTCATGTAATGTAACAGATTCACATAATGTTAAAACTTTTAAGCCACAGTAAAACATCGATCTGGTCACTGGTAGCTAATCTGTACCTTTCATATTAATGTCAAAATAATATTTAAAAAACATGGTATATTCCTCACATAACATACTCTGGGATTCTTGGGAAGTCACACTACTATTGCAACTGCTTACCAGTTCGTCAGAGGTCAAGTGCATCAAACGTTCAGCTATTGCAGCACATTGGGCTGGATCCCTTATAAGTTCCCCTTGTTTATCATTGACTACTACCTCTGGCCAAGGCAGTCCTTCATTCTTCTTAATCAAAGAAATCTCCAAGCTAAAAGTTTAAATGAGAAAGGTTATGTTACATCAAGCAACTATACAAATAATGCACTCAATAAGAAACAGAAGATCCTATAGAAGTTAACCTCCTCACAACCAGCAGGCATTTTTTCAAACCTTGTTCACTTCAATTTTACATGTAATGAAAACTTAAAACTCAAAGATAAACAATCTAGACTTAATAAACAGAAAAGTACTACTGGAAATGGTGTACCAAAGGGTTTGCAGAGGGAAGTGAATATGAGTCTTATTGCGTTCTAGGTGCAATGTGTGTTACTAAACCCAAGTAACAAAAATACAAGTAGCACAGATCTATGTAGCAGTGAAAAAGAGGGGTTGGGATAATACAAAAACAGAAGGTCCTACAACTAAGAGTACTACCTCTGGCTATATGGAGCCAACAATTCATTTTTATAAACTAACAGCCATAATGTACAAATAACAGAAAGATCAGGCAGGTTAAATCAATAAAATTACTAAATTTTAAAATACAAAGTTAAAAGAATTGAAAAATATGTGGGCACTAGGAAAAACATAACTGCTAATAAAGATGCTAATGGGGGCTCTATTAACTTACTTAAAATCAAATTCTGCATAATTAAGTCATTAACAGAAAATTCAAAATGCACTACAAACAGCCTGTCAGCAAGCTCTGAGGTCAGGGACTGAAGTGGGAGGAAAAGAAAGCAGAGTCAAGGCCAACCATGTGCAGAGAACAAGAAGGCTGGGGACCTATGTTCCTTACAAACAGGAGAGGAAACTCAAATAGAAGCTTAAGGAGCCACCACCCTTTCACTACACAGAAAAGGAGGACAGTGGCAGCTGTTAACAGCACAGCAAAAAGTCCTAAGCACCACTTTTGTTATAAGTGTGCTGCATGAGCCCATGTCCCAGAACACAAGGGCAAACAAATGAAAGAGCACAGTAACTATTATTGTAATTGTCAAACAGAACACGCAAACTTACCCACTACTTATTTTCAAGGCTGTAATTATCACCACTTCATGAATTACACTATTTCAAAAATTTTTGAAAGTACTTCAGAGACCATAAAAAATAATGCCTCTCTTATATAATAGGAGTTCTTATCATTAGCCCTGAACATTGCCACCATAATCACTAATGCTCAGATTAAGTTATATTTTCTAAGGAAGATGCTCATCTTGGCGATGAGGTAGGTAATAATAAAAATTATAACAACAGTTCAGTTCTACTTCCTAATGCTTCCCAAATGAGGCAGTGTTTTAAAGTTTAACATGTTTTGACTCATTCATTGCTCACAACAAATGAAGTAGGTACTATTATCACATCCATTTTATAATTAAAAAGCACTGAGGTTAAGTAACTTGCCAAGATCATAAGCTAGTAAATCAGGCCAGCTCCAAGTCCATGTTTCATTACCACACTATTCTGCCCATCTGAAGAAATATATGTAAAGAACTTTTATCCAGTCGCCAGATGTATAAACATGTCCTTAGCTGCTGAGTAAAAAATCTGAAAGGGTTCATCCAATCCTAGAGACCTACTGCTAATTTGCATACCTAGATAATGTAGCCCTTTCAGCCTGGCTGCATTTCTACATTTTAAAACTAGTACTGCATCCTGCTATCCAAGCAAAACAGAACATAAATGTATACTGTACAAATTAAATTGCAAACCAGTTTAATAAATCCTTTCAATTTGCTAAAGGATACTACTTGAAAATTACAGATATGCATAATTTAATCAAGTACAAAAATGTGTTCTCTAAAATGAGGTATCATTTACACTTCATAGTAATTATCTTTTGTAACACAAAACTGTTTTTTTTTTTTTTTTTTTGCAGGACCAGGGTTCAAACTCATGACTTTGCACTTGCCAGGCAGGCACTTGTGCCACGGAGCTATCTTCCCAGCCCCCACAAAACAGTTATTTAAATACCTCAAATCCACTTGAAAAATAAGACTGGTCTATATGTTCATGTACTGAAGACTAAACATAGTATGTATGAAGTCCAGCTATTCTCCTAGATGTTGCTGGGTTACTGCTTGAAGACTTACAGTATGTTCTAGTTATAAATTTATGTTCAAAACAGTATGTTGTTTTGCTGATTTATAAATAGTATCCTGAAATTCCTCACATTCACATACACATGACGAACTGATTATGTGAAGATATAAAATATTTTCAAAGCACCTTTCAGTTAATTATTTTTCGTGTACTAAAAGATGTATCAAGTCACCAAATATCTCCAACAAGAAAACGAATTTAAGTACCTCTTTTTTTTTTTTAAATACGGAATGCTTCATGAATTTGCGTGCCATCCTTGCACAGGGGCCATGCTAATCTTCTCTGTATCGTTCCAATTTTAGTATATGTGCTGCCAAAGCGAGCACAGTACCTCTTTTTAATATTAAAAAATTTTCTTTAAACTGGTAATTTTTCAGAACTCCATGCTTTAGACTATTAAACTCAAATGGGCCAACTACTACTGGTCAAGAATTATGTGTGCTGCTCCATGGGGTATCTAATCAAGAGACAATTATAGAAAACAAACTGAACTAGCATAAAAATGATGTTAGGACCTTCCTTTTAAAGATTTCACGGAAATGAGTCTTTTGGATACAGGGAGCATAACTGGTACTGCAACACCTTTTGAGTTTTTGCACCAGGTATTCTCAATATGCATTTGACAAAAACAAGCTGGATTCTAAATGGATGGTTTAGTTAATTTGAAAACCACTACTTTTTTTAAAGACATAAGCAGCAGCCAAGGTAATGTTCCAAAATGATCTTTGGAAACTTTGAAATAGATAGAACGGAATGTGTTTGGCCACCTACAGTATAGTCCTCTGTGGAAGATATGCTGATGTCTCTCTGCTTTAACAAACAGTAAAACAGTGTCTATCTCTCTTCAGAGCTATAGGCAAATTTTTGTAATGAACCAAAACTTAGTGCTGGATTAAGCAGCATCTAATGTTGAGAAGTCACTCTGACACATAAAGCTATGCAGGCACTAAAGTGACAAGCAGCACAAGAAGCTTTTCCATAAACACAGAAGGGTGTCATATTAAAGCTGCTTTTCAAGAAAAGTAAACACACATTCCATGTAATAACAAATTGAAACAGGCAAGTTCTGCTTAGAACACTGAATTAACTGTAAATACTTTGTTGGCTCAACTATGATCTGAGATCATACTGAGGTAAGAAAATGTTTTCAAACTAAAATTTAATATAAGGGGGAAAAAACTGCAAATAAAAGTTCCAGCTGTTTTCAGATTATGTTTATAACGTTCTATGGGTTGATTCATTTTGCCCCAAAGAGCTTATAGTACAGCAGCTTTTCCTGTTTGGGAAGTTTTGTGGAGTGACTGACTGACTGATGGTGTGGGCTTGAGACTACAGCCTATCCCTGAGTGAAACACAACTTGGCTTTTCTGCTTTGTGACAGGCTTTTGCTAAATTGTCAGGGCTGGGCTGGATCTCACAATCATCCTACCTCAGGCTCACTAAATAGCTAGGATTTTAGGTGTGTGTAGAGTGTGCTGATCCTGCAGTTGATTGGAATTGTGGCTACTGTTTGGAAGAGAGAGTGTGTATGGAGATATGACGCAGTGTTCCCATAAAAACAGATGCTCATTCTGCATTTAAGATATCACTGCACTATTCTCCACACATTTATACACTTCGATGATGTTAATGCTGAACTAACACTGTTAACTTATTAATAAACTCAGTTAAGTAACATTTTTATTTCTTTTATTAAGTAAAATTACAAACAAAATTCAAAAATGTTATTTGGACCTCACTGAGTTTAATAAATACATTCACGTGTTTAATGCAATGAAAATATACTGAACATTTCCACCGTCTAGGAACTTTCCTTATGACTAATGATGAATTTCATGTGTTTGCTAGTCATTTATGGAACTTTTGTTGTGCTATGCATATTAAAATCATTTTCCCATTTCAAAAATTGGATTTTCTTTTATGAATTTGTGATGTAAGTCCTTTATTTAATAGAAGTACCACAAGTAGTTTTTCCAGTCCATCTTTAACTTAACCTTTTTTTGTATTAATTTATCTTTATTTATTTTTTAAAATTTTTTTATTTAATATTTTTTATTGTTTAAAATTTTAATTTATCTTTAGAAAGGATGCAATTTTCAATTTTGCTGTGCAAAGTATTTTTGGATAAAATGCAATGTGTCATGCACTTTTTGGCATCCTAAGATACACAAATCATAAAAGAAACTGACATAATAAATTTATTTGACCTAAAGAATATGTTAATTATGAAATGTTAATTATTCTATTTGTAGAGATTTATCTTTAATATATATTTCTACAGATGTAAAGTCACATGTACGTAGTTATTAACTGTAGCAAGACTCCAAACAACCTAAATGTACAACAATGGAGAGCCGATTTTGAAATGATAGTATGATGCCTGCCTGGCAAGTGTAAGTGCAAGTCCTGCATTCAATTCCCAGTACAAATAAATAAATGAACAAACAAACAAACAAACAATGGTATAATGAATAATATAAAATACAACAACGCTAGAAAAGAGGATTTAAAAGTTTTACATATTGATCTCAAGATTTATTGTTCAAAATGAACAAATGGCATGTGCCAAAATAAACAGAAAGAAGTATTTGTTACTGTGCTATACAAACTATCCCTGGAAGGAAATGGAATAATAGTTGTACCAAGCAAGAGAACTACATGCCTGGCAGTCTTTGATTGAAAGGAGCCTTCTCATTCTATCTTGCTTCATACAGTATGTTTTAAATACCAAAGAATAGTAATGTAGCTGGGGATACAGCTTAGTGGTACAGCACCTGCCTAGCAAGTGTGAGGTCCTGAGTTCAATTCCTGGTTCCTCCTCCCCCAAATTATTTCTATCACAAACCTTTAAAGCACAAATTAGAATAATTAATTTTACCTTCAATTACCACATCCAGAACCAGTAATGAAAAGTACTGCCATACTGTATACAAGTAATAGCTATGTAGAATAGTCTCTTTAATCTTAACTACAATTATATTCCTTGATGGTATCTTTATTTTCAACTTATCTTAAGAAAAATATAACCAATACAAACAAGTAGTATGGTCACCCTTGATGAAATCACTATAGAGACAAAACATTCGAAAAACAACAAAAAAGATAATTTCAAATATAAAACTATAAAAAAATACCTATTATTCTCTTTAATTATCCAGGTACTGCTTTCATGATCAATAAATGAGTAGAGCTTCCCTTCCAAAACCTGGAGATTCTTCAGCACAACGTTGATGTGATCAGGTAAAAACTCTACCTGAATGTCTTCCTTGGTAATGTCTTCTGGAAGCTGTATTGTTACTGTCAAATCATCTTCAGTTTGCTGCCAGTAATACAAAGGTTCCACTGGGAAAGAAAAATGCATTATATAATAAGAAAAAATGAAATGATATCATACAAAATTAGAGATTACAAATATGAAAAAGTACCTATCCAGAAAAACCTCAGCTCACTTTCTCATGATCATCACTCAAAGAAATAAGTGAGCACGCAGACTTCTGTAGGGAATTTCCACCTAAAGAGTCGCAGTAATTGCATTTGACATTTTTCTTTTAGGCTTCCCAAATGAAGCAGAGGATAAAAACTGATAAAATAACTGGGAGCGATTCTTTATTCCCGCTCCTCCCTCTCTGCCTCCTCATATCCTGCCTTTCCTTTCCCTCTGTACAGCACATCACCAGCAGAGTAGATTCCTTGCTGAAAATACGACATATGTTTCCATCATAACTTAGCAAAGCAGTTTATATATAACAATCACTCAACTGACAACTTCTGTCAGAAAACAGGGATTGGAAGGATCTGTAAAATCACATGAGCTTGAATGTAAAAACCAAGGAAGCAGACTCTTAAGGGGAAAGCAAGGTTTTTTTTTTTTTTTTTTTAAAAAAGTTGCCTCAATGAAGTACAGTGTCAGCTACTTTGAATATCTATCTGTGCTAATAGAGATGTTTTAAGTCTCCAAAAGAAAATACTATTTGTATTACTTAATAATACCAAATATCCAGTAGGCCAATAAGTATAACTTTGTATAAACTTGCATGTACTTATAAACCTGGGGATCCTTAAAAATATTTACTACTTTAATATTTGTAATGCTTTTCAAATGATTCAATTTTTAAACTATAAAATTAGTGAAACTAATTTTGAAGTAGCTGTCATTACATAAAAAGGAACTCCAAAGAACTGGATGTTAGTAAATATTGTAAAAATTTCAAATAAATTATTTTCTTGCTATAGATGATGAACATCAGGAATATAAACAGTAGCATATTCTCCTGAAGAGCTTTAAATAAGGATGTGTCTTTCATATATAAATAAAAATTTCTTTTAAAGACATTGCCAATCTCATTCTAAAATATTACCTTTGTTCATTCAACATTAAGACAAGTTATTGATACTGCCCTCAAGGAACAAACTTTCAGTTTAGTAACATAAGAACATGGACAGAATTTAGTTTATTGCAAAAGACTGCCACCTTCAATACTATCTTATGTATGTATGTATGTATGTATGTATGTATTTATTTGTTAAGTATTTATTAAACACTTAAGCAAGCTAATATAGAGATACTGTTAGGGGTGAGAAGGTTTGGCACGAAAAAAAGATGTGCCATGTATCTATATTAGCTCGCCACCAAAAAAGTAATCATTATGCACTCTAAAACTTACTAAAAATATATATATTTTGATAATTACATTCTTTTTTCCTTCTGTTACTCTACTGGGGATTGAATGCAGGGTCTTCATATTGATCAATAATCCCAGCTCTTTTCTACTTTTAATTTTGAAACAGAATCTTACTTGCCAAGTTGCCCAAGCCGGGCTCACACCTGTAATCTTCTTGTCTCAGCTTCCTAGAGTATGGAATTATAGGCATGTACTACCATGTTCAGCTTGATTATAACAAAATTAATAAATTATGCCACTTTACACTATGTGATTTATTTTACAAAAAGATTTCTTTGGAAAATACAGAAGATACTAAGAAAATACTATGAGATGCTAAGCCTTTACTAAATACCAAGAGAAACTAAGCTTTTGTTCTGCCTTGGATAGACCCACCATCTAACTGGGAAGACAAAACACACACGTGCATAAATATACACAAGTGCTAGCTGTGAAGATTAAAACACAAAATTACCCTTGTTTTTCTCTGACATGTTTTCACCCGTAGTTTCTTCACACTCTTGACTACCAGGAATGAATTTGAAGGACTTGTAGGAAATAATCATCAGACCATTACCATCGGGCTCAATAGCAGCGTAATGTGGTACTGACTTCCCATGAAGAAGATCCTGCTTAATAATTTCGTATTTTACATTATCTGTAAGAAAATGAAGTGTTTTAGAACAAAACATTACAATCAATGAATATTAACATTATAAAGTATTACTAAAGGGCCCACTACTAAGCATCTTAAGGATAAAAATTTTATAATCTGATCTTCCCTACTTTAAAATATTTGCTCTCATAAAACTTACTGTCCAATGTGGTAACTGCTGGCCACAAGTTATTTAAAATTAAGTTTCAACTCAACTTCTTAGGCATACTCGCCACATTTCAAGGGCTCAATAGCACATACAGCTAGTAGGTACCATACGTAGTGAGCAACATACAGAAAAACGGGTCCATTTCACTCAAGTTTTCAGCGGATGGTAGAACTCTGGATATCTGACGTGACTGACTTATCTAAATTATTGGCTCCATATTAGTATTTAAAAGTTTTAAAATGTAAATAATTATATCCTAAAATTTGCTACATTAACTAAATTTAATACCTTGTGAAGACAGGCTATTTTTTTGTTTTATATACTTCCAACTGAGTCTGTATCTTTTGCTACTTTGATGTAAAGTGGGTTATACTTGTAAGCTTCAAACTGAGTAAAGTCAACTGAGTACTATATTGTTATGAATTAAATATGGTTTGTTCTAAAACATCTGCCTTTTTTTGGTATTTAGTACAGGGTCTAGAGGGTCTCACTACATAGATTGGACTCTTAAGGATTCTCCTGTTTTTAGCCTCCCAAGAGCTGGGATTACAAGCATGTGCCACCCCAATCTCTGTCACTGTTTATACTCTAAACCCTCAGCTGCACTCACACATTCAATTCATACATATTTAAGAACAAGCTTGTAATCTCATGTATGAACTAAAAACTATACTTTTTCCACAGATACCTGGATACACAATCCTACTACCTATAAAAAGCCAGGCTTAGGCATTACATATTTTACAGAAGGGCTTTTCCCAACACATGTGGGACAGGAAGTAACAGGTCTCCAACAGTGTACTCATGCTTAAGTCAGGAAATGCTGATTAAAATTAAATTTTCTTTTTTACTTAAATGTTTCAGAAACTATACTATGTTTATAGTATAAAAGGAGTGCTTACTGTATGTCTATATTTTAAATTTCAACTGACTACAAGATACAATTAATGCAGTGTTGCATTCACCACCACTTAGGAAGGGGGTATAGGGATGCAGTTCAGTGCAAAGGTCCTAGGCTCAAGCCCCAGTACTAGAAAAACAAAACAACTGTATTACTGACTGTTAAGGGGGAAAAGCTATAAGATCTTAATAATGATACAGGCAACCAAAGAGAATCAATGTTTCTACAATTACAATCTTGAGAGAAAAAGCAAGATGAATTTAAATACCTCTGTGTAGATGAGGTAGGGAAACAAACATGCGGTGATAGACTAAATAGACTGACTCTGTGTTCAAGGCAACACATGCACTTACAGATACCAAAATAATCAGTAACCTGAATAAATGTGATGAGATACTGTGTACTGAGCTGAAGCAAGTTATAGAACCAAGTGTCTTGGGAAGAGGGAGGTGGAATACCCATGGTAATTTCTCCTATTGCTGATTTATGCTTTTAATAAAAAAAAAAAAATTCAAACTTGTACTTTCTGAAGTAGGAGGCTGCAAACCACGGCCCACAAGCCAAAACTGAATATTGATCTATTTTTGTATTGCCTGTAAGTTACAAATTTTATTTTTAAATAGTTAAAAGTCAAAAGAATATCTAATTATGCATAAAATTCATGCAATGTTTAAATGTCACTGTTCACAGACAAACTGTTATTGGAACACAGCCATGCTCATTCTTGTACGGACTGTCAATGGCTGCTTCTATACTACAAAGGCAAAATTAAATGGCAGTGACACAGATTATATGTTTACCATCTGGTCCTTTGTAGAAAACCTTTTCTATTCCTCCACAGACAAAACTAAGTCCCAGGAAGAACAAATGTATCAACTGAATATCTCAAAGAATAAATCTGGGAGATTTATTCAGCAAATTGAAGTTTTGTATCTGTAACTACAAAGGCATATCTTGGTGGTGGTGGGTGTATATTTCAGAATTAAATGAAAAGATTCTTAGAAAAAATAGTGGTATCCTTTCTTAAATTGTAAGCTGACAGTACAGCAAGAAAATACTTTTCTGTAGTGATAAAGTTAATTTATTTATCAACGACTAAACTAATACAAACTACTACAAAAGAAGTCATTGAGAAAGCTCAAGTGGCTCTTAATTACAGTTAAAAAACAAAACATGTGGTGAGTCACTACAAACTAAAGAAAGACCAAAGACCTGTCCTCACCATTAAAAAAAGCCTAATTAATACCCAAAAAGCAATTTTTAATGTCAAGTTAAAAGCATGCCAGGATCAAGGAGACCTAATTTCAGGACGTGTTTACAAATGGAATCACACTGGGTGAGAAAAGGAACAGTTTTATGGAGGGGAGAAGCAAAACGCAAAGCTCAGTGGAACAGTGGTATTCATTTCCACCTTGGCACTATTTATTTATATTTTAATTATACCAGTTTATCATTCACTTATACTTCACTTTTATATATATGATCCTTGTGTGCATATTCTTTGCTATATTAAAATATACATATTAAAGTCCTCAAAAATTATGTAATGTTTCCTTTATACAAAAGGTATAATTGGCCATGGAAACACCTAGTTTTATATAACTCAGACCTCAGCACAAATTATAGATATTCATCCTACTTGGTGTAGCAGGTGCTAGAATCACAACACAATGTCTATGAAAAAGCAGAAAGCATTTACAGGGACACCCTTATATTTTAAAACCAATTAAACAATGACACCACCAGAAATTCAAAATTTCATTTTATTTTACCTTTATTATTCTTACTGACAGTGACCCATTCCAAAGAAACATAGAAACCACTTCCTTTCATATCCAGTTCCTCTTTCTCTATTCGAAGAAGTAGTGTCGCTATTGAATGTCCTTCAGCTTTTAGCAAAGAGATACTGTGAATTATGATAAAGGGACTCCCAAGCTCTTCATTGAAAACAATCTACAAAACAAATGTGCAAACATGTACATTTATATGAACAGAAAGTACAGGAAGAATACATGAAATACTGAGAAAATTACTTTGAATACTACTATTAGAATTCAGAGTTAAAGAGTAAAAACTGTTTAAACATAGACTGCCTTTAAATAAATAACTTCCTGAAGAACTTTGTAAGAATATGTATTTTTAAAGCAGGAAAAAAAAACAAAAAAACTGACTAGTAATCCTGGTTTAAAAACAAAGAAAATTATAAGGCATCCAAACAACATCTAAAGGAGAAAGAGGACTTAAGAGTAATTTTCTAGAAAAGAATTAGGGAAGAAAGTGTGCTACACACAAAAAAGAAAGGAGGCTGTATGGGCAGGGTCCACGTCTTCATCTTTCCCCTCTCAGGCACATGACTTGGGTTTGCTTTCTTCATCTGAGTGTCTAGACACTGTTTGCAGGTGTACATGTGCATGCTTGTGAAAGTAGCTTTAAACCTACTGTTTTCATTTTCTAGAAGTTTTCAGAGAATAAGACATCAGAAAACCACTAACACTTTCTTAATGTCAAAACCAAAAGCCTATTTGCATTTAAAAGATAAATCAACAAATTCTAAAATATAACCTCCAAGCTGTTCATCCCAAGCACATGTAATGATAGAGTTCTACCAAATTATTTTTATACCATAAACATAAGGTCTAAAGAAGCATTATACTTTAATTAAAACATTAAGAGTTTTAGACTGATTCATAAACATGACTTCCAAGCAAATGAAAACATGAACACTTGAAAAGAAAATCTAACTTAAAAAGTCAGCACTTTTCCAAATGTGTATAGTGAGCGCTCATATATCTTGTTACTGGAAAGCCTTATCAAGAAAAGTGAGCTATTCAAAACATTTTCTCTGTGTTTAAGCACCTCTGCCCAAATCATTTAACATGTAAGCCTTCAAAATTGACTGAACACACATACCCCACCACCACCACCTTCAAATGCTCAAAAGCAAGATCACAGGCAAAAGCAGTTTTGTACAGTCTGGGTTTTGCTTTTGTTTGAGGAGCAGAAACTAAAAGCAAGAGAGAAAATGACACATTTTGGCAGGTACAACAGTTTAGTGTCTTGTTCTTCCTTTTCCCATGAGTGCCAAGAAATGGAATGAGGCTAGAGGAGTGGATGAGCAGACTTTAAAAAACTTCTCTCTCTCTCTCTCCTTCCTTCCTTTCCTTCTTTTTCTTTCTCCTTCCTTCCTTCCTTCCTTTCTTCCTTCCTTCCTTCCTTCCTTTCTTTTTCGTCTTTCTTTTCTTTTTTTTGGTCATGAAAACGGAGAAAATCTTTTGTAAATGAACAGGGATCTAGAGATTGCAGTCTCAACATGCCCAGCATCTCAACTTTGACACTATTGCTATCTAGCATTGCTATCAGATTAGGGACAACACATTTGCAAAGTGTACAGTCTTCTCTATCTCTAATTTCTTCTTCTACTCTTTAGTCACACCACCATCACTGCTTCCGTTGTACCCTAGCATGACGCTAATGAGACCCATGTTTCTTCCTTTTATTATACCAATTCCTGCAAAGCCCTAAAACTTTTCTAAGTTGTTCCTTAGCATGACCAATATTGTAAAGTACTCCTCTTTCCTCAATTAATGCCAAATTCCCATCTCCCTCCTACTCCCCCTAAGTACAAAAAACTTTCATTAATTGAAAATACCTCAGAAGAGTGCTCATTTTATTACAACAGTGTGTAGCACAAAGAGCATGACATAGATTTAAACAGGCTGTTTTGCCTTTGTTTGGGGAGTAGAAACTAGAAGCAAGAGAGAAAAATGACACATTTTGGCAGGTACAAAGGTGAGTTTAGTGTCTTTTTCTTTGTCTACCTATGAGTTGCAAGAAATGGTATGAAGCTAGAGTGGATGACCAGACTTTAAAAACCATTAGATATCTTAAACCAATCTTTTTTTTTTTTTTTTGTCCTGAAAACAGGGAGACAATCTTCTGTAAAGGAACAGTGGTCTAGAGACTCATGTCTCAACAGGCTCAGCATTTCAACGATGACACTGCTGCTAGCACCTCTATTACACTAGGGGCAACACATCTCCAAAGTAGACAGTCTCAACAGCAAGGGAGAAAATCATTTCTAATTTAAACCATTGGATTTTTTTTTTCGTACCCAGGATGAAACTCAGGACCTTGTGCTTGCCAGGCAGGTGCTTAAGCTGCTAAGCTATTGAAGGATTGATATATATATATGGAACACATAGCAGAAACCAAAAGAGTTATGTGTCTCTATGCACCTCCTTCTGACTCAGACTATGAGCTGTGAGTCTGGTCAGCTGTTTCAAAGAGAGTAAACTGAGTCAGCTTATTTCCTCCTGATCAAAACAAACAGAATCCTGAAAGCTTGGTAATATATTATTTGTACTGCACATATACATCATTCTCAAAATGCCTTACTGCTACTCTAATATCTAAAGTGAAAACACATTACAATGTCTCAATTATTTTTTAAATTAATACTGGAGACCAGAACAGACAATGTCAGAACAACCAATGAGTATGAGCAACTGTGAATTTAAAAGTCTTTTATTTGCTTTTTGGTTTGCTTGTTTTGGTACCAGGAATCAAACTCAGGACCTTGCACTTGCCAGGTAGGCACTGTACCACTGAACTATCTCTCCCTGTCTCAAAAGCCTCTTAAATTTTAAACAAGCAACTAGTAAAATAAGTTAAGTGCGCTTCAATTTTCTTAAATAATTAAGGCCTGGTACTTAAAATCTTTTGATTAAATAAAAATATTTTATAACCCCTAAAGACATTGAAATTATAGCTATTTAACCAAAGCTAAAAACTAATGCTGACATTTAGATTGTAATCGTATTATAATGCCCATATTAATAAAAAAATCAAAAGAGCTGAAACATTAAATCATTTGAGCTGGGGAGATAGCTCAGCAGCTTAAGAGCTTGCCTTGCAAGTGCGAGATTCCAACTTTGATTCCCGGTACTGCAAAAAATAATTTGGTAATTCATTATTATTTCCTCCTACTTTCAGAAACAGGCTCTAGGAAACCTAATTGCTCACTATTAGTATCAAAATCCTGACTACTGCTCAGTTTTTACACTGTAACATTTTTTTAGCTATGTTTTCTAGCTAGTGAATATTCAGAGCAGTGTAAATATATTGGCAAACCTAACGTGAGTGTAGAGGAGAAAAAGATAGCAACATCAGCTCTGCTCAACTCTGCTTCAAGGAGGCAATGATGTTGCCCAAGGCAGTGATCTACACATGCGATACACTGAGGATTTATCTGGACAAAAACAGGTGTCACTCTGCTGTCCAATGACAGTAGTCCCAGCTGTGATCACAACCTATAAGAAACACCCCCCCCCCAAAAAAAGAAACACCCCGTCAGGCCACTCACACCACACCCTGATTTCTGATAGCACACACTATGAGATGAGAAATATTTATTGTTTAGAGACACTAAGTTCTGAACATACAGCAATAGATAATAACATGAAGTAACCTGGTTTTCTTTCTGTTGATTGTGGAGTTAGTGATCAGTATTTTAATTCTCTAATTATAATAATTGCACTGACTATGGATCAAAATAGGAGGAGTTAACACCCACTGTCTAAAACGTGTATTTCTATAACAGACATCTAGAACATTAGATTAGAAAAGTCAAAAGGGTATGTGTAGACTGTCCTTGAAAAGTGTCATTAAAATAAAGTCTGGGCCAGGCATGGTGGTACATACCTGCAATCCCAGCCCTCAGAAGGTTGAGTAGAAGGATTGTGAGTTCAAGGCCAGTCTGGGCTACAAAGTGAGTTGAAGGTCAACCTGAACTGCACAGTATAACCCTGTATCCAAAAAAGACTACATAGTCTAATTTACATATGCTTTCTGGACTTTGCATAATCTGAAAAAGAAAAAAGCATCACTTACCTCCCATTTTTCAGAAGCACTATTTCCACGTTCACCTGTTCCAATGACGTACAATCTCCCAGTTCCATCTGACAATGTAACCCAGGTAGATGATGTGAAATGCATAGATGCACAAAGGCGATTGTCATATGTTGTCAAGTCTGTAGGAAGTCGGAATACCTCTCGTGGTTTTCCTAATGCGGTATCCTAAAAAGAAACCAAATGTTGTAAGTGAATTACTTCCTCTTCCATGATCTACACATGCTTAAGACATAGATTAGGTTTTCTTTTATTCAAGAGTTAGAACTAATTCCTCTACCTCTCAACTCTACTACTAATTCACTCCTAGCAAAATAAATTTGGTAGACAGGATAGATGGAATGTAATGTCTAGGCCTACAGACTATTAAAAACTTTTTATCTTCTGCCTTGTTCTCTTCCTTGGATTCCATTTTCTATGCGAAAGGAGCTATATGTTATAAAGATGCAGAAGAACCCATATGAGGAGGAGCTGAGGGGCCCACTCAATAACCAGCACCCTATGAATAAAACCTTTTTAGAAATGTATCCTGTGGTTCTAATCAAATCATCAAATGACTGCAGCCCCAGTGATGATCACAGCCTCATGAGAAATCCTCAGCCAGACCACACACTTGAACCACTCCCTGATTTCTGACCACACAAACTATGTGAGACCAGAAATATTTATTGCTTAAAGACACTAAGTTCTAAAGTTGATAGAGAGCAATAATCTATGAAGCAATCTGGTTTTCTTTCTCTTAACTGTAGAGTTAATAATCAGTACTTAAAATCACTGATTACATCACATTCTAAAAGCCTACACAGACATCAGCTTGCAAAATGCAATACACTACTGCAAACTCAGGTTTTTGTTTGCAAGGTTTTAATTGTGCTTATGAGGTGGGTTACAAAATTAAAATATTTTAGAAGGAAACGTCGGAATGCTTACTCATTAGGAAATAAACTTTCTTACATAAACCACACTGAATGCAATGTAACAATTATTATTATTTATTTATTTATTTATTTATTTATTTTTTAGGTGCTTTAAACAATTTATTTAACTGAAATGGACTTATATTTGTTTCTTAAGTGACTTCCATTTATTTGGGTACATCTTTTCCCAATGGTGATTTATAAGATCTTCAAGTCAATATAAATATTTTATAAATATTTGGGTATATACCTGCACAATACCTCAGCAATACTTTTCAGCAAGAAAACACTGAAGAGTAAAGACCAGACACAATTACTACAGTGAAAATCTGCTGAGATATGTTTGAGGTAAGATGGCATCACATACCTCTTCAACTAAGAAAATCACCCTTACAACACAGGGCAATTTTATTTTTATACAGGACCTAGAACACTTAAGCTGTCAATTAGGTGGTGAATGGCAGAACTACATCGCAGTTTATGCCATGAATTCATAGGGAATAGGTTCCAACAACTCAAGTTCCTTCCCATTGGTCCTCACAAAGTGCGCTTCTCTGGGAGGGGCAGGCTAGCGCTTCAGTTGAACCCAAGTACCTTTCTCTTTGGCTTCTTTCTTTTTCTGATCATTTTCCTTGACACGTTTCAGGAAGCTATCACGACTTTTTGAATGTTTAATATGCTCAATATGTACATTAATCCTCTTGGCAAGTATCTTGCCCTTAACTTGCTTCCTTACAACAATGCCAACAGTGTGCTGGGTAACATTGTAGACTCTTCCTGTTTTGCCATGGTAACATTTGTGAGGCATTCCTTTTTGCACAGTACCCATTCCCTTGATGTCTATAATGTCACCCTTTTTGTAGATTCGCATGTATGTGACTAAAGGAACCACTCCATGTTTTCTAAAGGGCCTGGAGAACATATAACGGGCTCCCCTCCTCTTGCCCTTTGTGTTAGTCATTTTGACAAATTACTGGAAGATGACGGTTCCAGCCGAAAGGACAATTATTATTATATTATTATTCTACTTGTCAGTTAAGAGAAAAATCATCCTTGATTCTTAATAGTTCACATCTTGCTCCTAAAATTATTTAGAAGTATTTATTTACATATAGGTGAAATGTAATATATATTTTCACAGTCACAAGTTTTCATTGATCTGCTTCTTTTTAAAGTATCCAATTTAAGGTTTTCAGAATACCATTCCTTCCCTGACTGACTTGTATAATACTGAAGCAAATCCAGTCAGTTATTAAGTGGTCAGTTAAGAAAAACTTTGCCAGAGGCTAACAACTGAATCAGCATTATGAACATGAAATGTAGTATTTCTGATTACTGAGAAAAAATGAACTAGTCAACAAATGGTACTGGGATACTAGAGAAGAGAAAAAGTTTCATTCATTCATTCATTCATTCATTCATTTATGTCTTTTTGAGACAGGGTCTCCCTATGCAGTTGAGGCTGGCCTTGAGCTCACTTTTGTAGCCCAGGCTGGTCTCGAACTCGCACCAATCCTCCTGCCTCAGCCTCCCGAGTGCTGGGATTACAGGCATGAGCCACCATGCCCAGCTGAAAGTTCCATTTAATACTTCCTCCTATATACTTAGAAATTCAGTGTCAGATAATATCCAAATGTATTAAAAGTAAAACATTTTTTAGAGAATAGTTTTTATTATTTCATGGTGGTAAGATTTTCCTATTATACATAAAAAATAATTAGACTGCAAAGAGAAAAAATATTCATCATAAACACATGACTAATACCTGTAACATACAGATAAGTCCTTAATACAATATGCAATTATCTAAAATGTTTAATTAGGAAAAGAATATGAAAAACAAAATTATGGTTACTTTTTTAAAAAGCCAAACTTATTAGTAAACAATTAAATTAAATTAAAATAAGGCCCCCTTTATTAGCCAGAAAAACAAAAAAACAAAAAACACTGTTATCTTTTTTGTTAACACAAGTACCTTGGTGATAGGAGTGTGAATATGTGTGAGCCTTTAAGAGAAGAATAAATCAAGTTTTATGAGGTCTTAAACATACTTTGATTTAACTCCCACTGCAGGAATTTATAAGAACAATGGCATATATACAAAAAGTTCCATGTTTCAGAAATGCTTATTTCAGCAATGCACATGTACACTTGTACCAATAAAAAACTAGATGACCGTGTTGCTTCATCAGCCGAGTAAAGAGGAAGAAGGCAGGCCTGACAGGATGAAAGCCGCCTCGCAGCATCTGCCAAGTCTGGCTTTTATTGTAAACTAGCCTGGCACTGACAGGACTGTTTTATTCAACATAAGCAATTTACAGAACATACTGCATGACCATGAGAGAACAAGACAAAAACTGTGACTCCATAATGATCTCTGAACACAGAAAAACTGTGAGCATCTGTACACTTACGACTCTAAACCCAGGCCAATACGAGCAACTCAAGCTCCTTGTTAACTAGTCTAAACTTCAATCTTGCCTTCTCTCCTGATAATGCTTACTCAGATCTACATATCAAAGAATTACGGAGTTTTTTTTTTACTGTATCCACTCAAGTTCTACTTTTCTTAAACTCATCCCTAAAGCACCTAACACAAGCCTCATTCTTTGCCATCACTGCTTCCAAAGCCTTCTTCCGAGACCCGTGTTCTCCTTTGTGCTGTACATTCTCCCTGCTGCAAAAAGTAGTAATACCAACTTGTCCAAACAAAACACAGAGGTGTGCCTGGTGTCTCTGTCCACAATATCTACCCTATACCAAATAGTATTAAATACACTTAACTAGGCTTCTGTTGTTCACAGAAAAATAAAAACAAAACAAAACAAAAAAAGACACTAGCAAAACAATAAAGATGCAGAACATATTCAACACAGGCTGAAATAAACACTGTGGTAGTCAGCACACAGTATGGCACAGAGAGATGCATGCTGACTTGGTAATATTCACCACTTTGAAAGAAAAATTGCAGTATGGCTAGAAATTTAAGAGTAAAAGTACATTTTTCCTCTCTGCTTATAAAAGTCAAGTACAAACTTTTACACTGAGCAATTTATGATTGATGTGTATTAGAAATATATATATATATGTGTATAATATATATACTAGATATATATTAGAAAATATTAACATGATAAAATGCATATCTCTTCAAAATAATTGTTCCAAAGCAAAGTTCTCCAATGGTCTGTTACATGCTGCTCACTGTATTTAATCTAGAGAACCACTATTATGAGAAATGCACAGATAAACCTGCCACTAATTCTTCTCCAGTTCATACACAATAGACATGTTAAATACACTGTTACCATGACTAAAGTTGGCAGAAAGATAGTCTGATAATTTGGTATAATATTCACTAGAATCGTTAAGAAACTGAAGTGTATAAATGGGAAACCACAATAATTTAAAACACAAAAGTAAACACAGAGCACCACTCTTACTTGGGTTAAATGACAATTACAATGAAAACAATTACTGCTCCTGGCATTTGAAAGTTAATTCTGAAAGAGTACATTATAATTTTAATTGTACTATAAGCAATGAAATCTTCTCTTTTATAAATCAGTATTAGAACAGTTATTTCTAAATAATCATATATACATATGTATATATATATTATATATATGTATGACATCATAAGTGAACAGTACATAAGCCATATATACTTATGCCAAGAACCAGGGACCCTCCCAGTTGCAGTTACAAGTGGAGATGCTTTGAATTAATAATGTATTTTTCTAATATATATACATTCATAGAGGAGCTCACTCAAGCTTTAAAAAAATGCTCATGAAAAGTAGAGATGCCATTTACAATATTATTGCACACTGACATTTAAAATTTTGCCCTTTAAAAGGAAGTCTATTTCTGAAGGAAAGCTTTCATCACTAATAACTATTATCCTGATTTAGAAGATAAGTCTCTTTTTTCCTTCTTTTTGGCCAAAGCTTTAGTAACAAATATTTTAATCACTTAGACTTGATTAATGTCTTTATGTATGATGACTCTTTCAATGATACATGAAACACATGTAATACTGGGACTTAAAGCCAGGGCCTTTGCTCTGAACTATATCCCTAGCCCTTTAAAAAGTTTTGTTTTTGAGACAGGATCTCATAGTACCACTAAGTTATCCATTCTGGGCTTGAACTTCCAATCCTCTTGATTTAGTCTCCCTAACTGTTGAAATTATAGGCATGCACTAGCCCCTGCCAGCTTTATTTTTTTCTTTAATCAGTAAATAACTAGCCCCTTGTTAATTAACTTGTTACAAGTAAGCAGAGATTTAGGGCTAGAGATGAATGTATTGGCATACAAAGAGCTTACCTACAAAATAGTTGTAAGCTGTCACTCCAAACACAGCTTCACAAATCCATGCTTACACACGAAATTTTGTTAATAGTTCCTGGATCTTAAGAAGACACCATAAGATGACATTCTACTTTAGTTGCAGAAACAAGATAGCTTTAGAAGTAAATTGAAACAAATAAGCAAGCAAAAAACAAAACAAACACCCAACAAAGACACAATAGCTTACATATTAACAAGTGAAATGAACTACTGTACAATGAGCCATAAAATAATATAATCAGAATTACTTTCTGTTTTCCTAAGGCATTTTCTATGTTAGGCAAACTTCCTCCAAACCAACATTCTCAAAGATTAAAGACTAAACCTATGAATTAAACAGGGAAGTACAATCCTTAAAGTTGCTGAACTGCTGCCACCTGCTGGCTCTAAAATTAAGTCAGATGAGCAAAGGAAGTATGGACTCCTGGGTCTTAGAATACACCCTTCCACTTACTTAAACAGGGTTTGGCTAGATTTAACAAAGGTGGTCATCTGTAGAGCAATACAAAATAGTGGTATTGCGCACCTGAGCCTCTGACTCCAAACGAAAAACATTGTGCACATGGCTATCAGAATCCCACTAAGAGCTGTAACACCAGACTCATCAGTGCTCATCTTTCTCCTGCTGCTCTGAACACACAAGCTCAGGGTAGGTTGATTCCCACTGCTGCTAACAGTAAAACAGGGGCACTGTTCTGTACCCTCTGTGTACTGTTTCTTAATACATGGTCATCACAGGAACACAAACATCATTTAAAGTGCTTCGTGAAACTCAAGATTCCCAGACTACAGCTAATCCTGACTTGTTGAAATGAGAATGTCTGGGAATGGCATCTGATATTAGCTTTTGTTTTGATCAATTATTACAACAGAGTTTGAAAATAAAAGAAGCTGAATTAATGAGGTAGAAACAATTAAGAGAACCTAAAACAGGGCTTCTTAAAAATACAACACTTCTAAAACTTAACTGCGTAAAGAAGAATACAGAGTGGAAAAAGAGATAATCTTAGAGCCGGGCGTGGTGGCGCACGCCTGTAATCCCAGCACTCGGGAGGCTGAGGCAGGAGGATCGGTGAGAGTTCGAGACCAGCCTGGGCTACAAAAGTGAGCTCAGGACCAGCCTGAGCTGCATAGCGAGACCCTGTCTCAAAAAGACAAAAAAAAAAAAAAAAAGAGATAATCTTATAAGCATAATGCATATAACAGCAATTTTTAAATTTAGGGGACAATGGATCATTTCACTTAAAATATACATATTATTAATTATCCGTGAAACAGAATTTAATGAAATAATAACCACAGAATAAGTAGGGAAGTCATTAGAGATTTACTACTAAAAACAAAACAAAAACAAAATACAATACATCCATATTTAACATTGGAAGAACAGAATATTCTAATCTTCAACTGCTTCAGTTGTCAAAAAAAAAGTCCCTTAATGTAGTTAAGAAAGAAAACCATTAAACAAAATCTGCTATAACAAAATTCATGGATTTGTGAAGACAAATATAATGTTTTAAACAAAATGTCAGAAACAGAATCCAATAATACATTAAAAAGAATACACTTCCAACAAAAAGGTTAAATTTAGGAGTTTCAGCACATGCCTGTAATCCCAATGCTTGGGAGACTCAGGCAGGAGGATCCTTCTAAATACAAGACAAGCCTGAACTACAAAGAGAGTTCAAGGCCAGCCTGTACTGCATAGTAAAACTCTGTCTTAATAATGATGATGACGACAATGACGATGATGATGAACTCAGTACTTAAGGAATTAAAGATTGCTATTACTTAGGAATTGGGACTTGACTATCTTGCAAAATGCCATGGTTAAAGCCCCTGGGAAGGGGTAGAACCCCTAAGGAGGGCCCAGTGGGGTGTCTGGTTCCCTCGGTCTGTGATGGTGAAAGGGCTGTGTGCACTTTCAGTCTTTCGTTTTGCCATCATGATGTGCTGTTTCACCCAGGCCTGAAATCATTAAGGCTAATCCATCCTTTGCTGGAAGAACACAGGATCACTATGGGTAAGTGGGAACTTAAGCGCAGTGGATAAAATTTAGTAACAAATCAAAACAATAAGTACAAATACGAGCAACAAAAATGACACAAGAACACTATTTCCATTTTGTAATCAGTGGAGAGATAAAATTATTTTCTAATGATATAACTCTATTCTCAGAAAGTTAGGGAAAATTACCGAATTATCAAATAGAGTAGCTACTGATATGACACAGTTGCTCTGTTAATAGCCATCTAGAAAAGAAAATAAAAAGATTATGTTCAATTCACAGTAAGAGGTAGAAACAATAAAATATTTAAAAAATCAATAACATAAACATATTAAGTGAGGGCATAAAAGTAGATCTAAATCAATAAAAAGGCATAGTATGTTCTGGAGTAGGG
>PVJA010001043.1:36417-64919 GCA_004027025.1 Myocastor coypus
AAAAAAAAAAAAAAAAAAAAAAAAAAAAAAAAAAAAAAAAAAAAAAAAAAAAAAAAAAAAAAAAAAAAAAAAAAAAAAAAAAAAAAAAAAAAAAAAAAAAAAAAAAAAAAAAAAAAAAAAAAAAAAAAAAAAAAAAAAAAAACCTTGAAGTTTAACAAAAGTTTAAAACGGACTGAATGTAGACATTAGGTCTAGCTGAGCACTGGAATAAAGTATATCACTGAATGACTAAAAGAGAACCACTGAAGGCTACCATATTACGAGATGAGACTACAAACTCTTCACCTCTCCAACGAGAAAGTGAAGGAGTCCTCTTGGGACACTCACCAGTCTAAAAGATAATACCGACAGAAATCAACATTGGGGGGTTAACCCCACAGAGTTACTTAGTGGGGGAATTATGGTATAGGTCTTTTCCCAAAAGAATCCAGTAAACTATTTTTACACTATTCAATGTCTTTTCAGTTACACAATCCAATTGCTAAACAGAGAACATATATTGTGTTCTTCAGATCAATGAAGAGAATGATGGAGAAAAAAACAAAGGCAGCTTGTAGAAATTTCCAGAAGTCATTCTAAATTATGCGTAAAAGTTCTAATTTTATCAGGAAAAAATTTAAATGTATATTGACTTGAGTATATATGAGTATGTGTCAAAAGAGTGCTATTTCAATATGAAGGTCAAATCACATAAGGAAAAAGTTGTCTATATTTTGCTGTAAAATAAAGTAGAAAATACTTTATTCTGTATGTTGCAGCATTTTCAAGTGCCTACAGTAGGTGGTATAATGGGTGCTTGATAAATATTCCTCCTTGTTCAGTATACAATAACATAACCATTCCCCTCCTACCGAGATCCAATTGCTTAACAAGTGCTCTAATTTGAATAACAAATTCTAACTCATCCTTCAAAATTCTTTCCAGGTGACATCTCATGAAACCTTTCCTGAACAATGTGTCCCTTAATATTTGTCATACTAATATTGCATCTTACTTCTACTTCTACTTCTACTATTGCTTTTTATCACTGTACTTGTGTACATGGCTAAACACACAGAAGAAAACATCTGAAAAGTTTTTGTAATCAGAATGTAAAATTATCTCAACAGTGTTTCTTCCATTGGATTTTTTTCTAGCAAATACTGAGGTGAAATGCGATTTTAATGACAAATAACAGTGGGAACATATAAAGATTATATAAATTCAACAAGTCAGTAAAATTAATCTTAAGTGCATGATATAAGTAAATCTGAAACATTACTCAGAAGATAAAGAGCAAAAGAGGTGTTTGGAATTAAGCTTCCTGAGTCATGTTTTTACAAAATGAATGGGGCCATGAGAAAGACAATGAAAATATAACGCTTATATTAAAATCTTAAGTTTTTCTTTCATTTTATTTAAGACATGCTAACTTTTAAATTCTTCCTAATGGACTCTAAAATCCATAACATAAAAACTTTAAGCAATTGTTGGACAAAAAACTATTTTACAAATTACATATTTAGAGTCAAAATGATCATTTCAGAAATAAAATGCAATTTCTAGATTAGCCATGGCTTTTATCCACTTTTCTTGTCTGCCAGCAAATACAAATTAGAATACTACATTCTATAACAAACAGTAAAATGGTCATTACAGCTGAAAATTCTAAATATCACATTGTTTAAAATTGAAAATCTTTAAAATTGAGAACACATGCTTTAAAATTTACGTAGCAACATAATGAAGTATTACAATGAGTCTTAGAGATAATCTTATCCAATTGTCAGACTTGCTTTTGTCAGAAAATTCATTGTTTAAAAATTCCACAAAGAAATGACACACACATAGGCAATCATGGGGGACTTAAAAGTGATAGTTCATTTCACACGCTTATGCAACTACAAGGACTCTTGCAGGGCTTAGATAGGGTTTCACAGACAGCATTAATCAAGTTTATTTTCTAATGAGCAGATGGGGCACAAAAAGAGGAAGTGATTTGTTAAATGTCACAGAATGTGCACTGGAAAGCCAGCTGTAAAACAGAATCTATCTGTATTAGTCTGGTAGAGCTTCCATAACAAAACACTATAGAATTGGGCAGTTTAAGAGAACTTTCTCATATTTCTTCAATTATAGGTATCAAGATCAGGGTTGGCTGTCAGGGAAGGTCTCCTCTTGGCTTGCAAACACCACCTTGTCACTGAGTTTCTCATGGAGCTTTTACGCCCTTTGTACAAGTGACAGGAGCTGTCTCTTCTCACAAAGCTATGACCTTGTTAATTAGGTCTGTACTCTCCTTTAATCAACCTTATCTCCTAAAATCCGTAACTCCAACTGTCATCACACTGAGGATTAAGGATAACGTATGACTTTAGGACACACAATTCAGTCAACGCCAAAAATGTAAACCACAGCAATACTTTAAATGTGGACCCACTATAACAAATACTACAAATATTCTCTTGTTTCTAAGAAACTAGAAACCCATATGGACAAGAAATAAATATTTTCTTTGTAACTTTTAAAATTTTCCCTATTCTAAAGTTAAAATTTTAAACACATATCAGCCCAAGTAGAAAAATAACTGTAAAATAAACTTCCACACACTCTTCACTCAGCAACAGTAATTATCAGTCTATCTAGTTTCCCACATATGCACACATCATATTCGTATGAGGAAAATTTTAGTTCTATCTGAAGCATTTTAGTATGTATCTCTAATAGTACTTTGGAATGTTCCCCCAACAATATCATCACCCTACTTAAAAGTGCTAATAATAATTTCTTACTATCATCAAATATCTAGTGTTTGAAGATTCTACTATAGACACTATTTTACCAGCAAACTTGTTCAACTCATTCAGATGAGATAAAGGTACTCATTCTTTCCTTTTTCCCTTTTCATTCTCGTACTTACAAATAGTAATTTGCTTGCACCAGCACAGGAATTCTGCAATCTGTACCTTGATACTAGGCATGGTGAGACTGCAGTGCTTTACACCACAGAAACCCATAATTCTACAATCAACCTTCCACCTCCCACCCAGAGATTTACATTTACCAGCATGCCACTAAGCCATATTTTCTTTCAACTTGCTAATTTTATAGGTATCTTTACCCTTATTTTGTATGAGTAAACTGAAGTAACAGATACATACTCTACTACCCTTTCTTATAGCTCACATACATTACTGTGTAATCTGTTACCTGCATATTCACATTATCTTAGCACCTTAAACATGTAAGTACCAGAATATAATTATGACATTTTGCAAAGACTTGATTCTTTATATATACACATATATATATACATACATATATATATATATATATATATATATATATATATATATATATTTTTTTTTTTTTTTTTTTTTTTTTTTTTTTTTTTTTTTTTTTTTTTTTTTTTTTTGTATTTTTAGGGAAGGATCTGCAGGGTGTTCAGGATCTCACTGCTAGATTGGACTTGTAGTGATCTGCCTGTTTACAGCCTCCTAAGAGCTGAGATTACAGGCACGTGCCACCATACCCAGTCTCAATTGCTGACTCAGCACACCCCAGGTGAGGGGCTGCACAAGCCCCACACCCCGACAATTGCTTGCAGGTGCTTTAGTCTGCTGAGCTATTTTGCTGGACCCTTAATAAATATGTTAAATTAATTTGTAATTTAATTAATGTGTAAATTAATTTGTAATATAACTTAAATTTGTGTTTACTGCCCTCTCCACTACCTCAGAAACTGTATCATATGTGCTACAAGAAACCTATGAAAAATTATGAACAAAACTATGAATGATACTATTAGGACTTTCAGATCCACCATGTAATCTTTCTTGTAATCAATCTCCCTAAAAATTAAGAGAATAAAGTTATGCTGCAAACTTTACACACAGACACATCTCTATATCAGAATCTATCTGGTCACAGATTAGAGCATAGTGACTAAAAAGCAAGTGTGTCCCACAACTTTAGCTGGCTTATATGCCCTGGGCTTCTATTATAATTCTAGGTTGAGGCTAGCTCTGATAAGGAAAAGTAACTGATATGTAAGAGAATAAGAGGCCGGTTTATACCCCCTCTGCTTCAATAAGGAACAATCAGCATTTGTCCACTCATTTGCTCAGGTGTCTGGTGCCAGCAGGAGGAAGAGATTTATCATTACCAAGAAATGCCTTTCTTTCCTAATATTTTGAGATAAACACTGCATCATCCATACAGAACTCAGAATTAGAACAGTAGAAAAAGCTTATAAAAATGCAAAGCCAAGAGTAAGAACAAGCTTTACATATTTATTATTCATTTAACAAATAAACATTTTATTGGGTTATAGAATTATAGAAATATAGGAAAGACCTATCGCAAACTACACTCCACAATCAATTCTGGCCTATCATCTGCTTTTACTGAAACATAGACATCTATTTCTAAATGTCCACTGCAGTTTTTCACTAAACCAACAAAAGTAAGTAGTTACAATATGACACTGGCTCATAATGCTTGAAATACTTGGCTTTATACAGAAAAGTTTCTCAAGTTTAGCAGAGAGTTCACATCCTACATAGATCTGTCAACAATATGTAGTTCCCTGAGATAGCCAAAGAAGGAAGTTAGAGAAAACTTCTTAAATGAAAAAATGGTAACCTGAGATTTAACTGAGAACTAGGAAGCAGTCTGACAGAACTAAAAGTGTACTATAGACAGAGGTTATAATGAGATAAGACCAGTATCCCTAGAATTATAGGGCCTGTGTCAGGAGCTTCAAGAATTGCTACAGTACAGTATCCAAATGGCAGAAGACACGGAAGGAGAGAAAGCATTATGGAATTGTATGTGCTAGGTTGAAAAGCTTATGTTTAAAAAAAATAAATAAATAAAATAAATATATATATATGTATATATATATATATATGTATGTATATATATATATATATATATATATACACATACACATATACATATATATATATAGTCATTTTGGGTTTGTACTTAAATAAAATCCCTATCACTTCTAGAAGGCAAAGCAAACACATAATAAAGAAATTTCAGGGGAAATGAGCACTGAAGACAGGACAGATGAGAAACATCACTAAATATTTTTCATAATTTTGTTTTTCACACCCTATCAATACCTGCTTCTCCTAAAATTACTTATTTAAAAATAGGGAGAGTGCAACAAAGAGATAAAAGAAATTTTCACACTGAATAAAAATTGAGACCCAGCCATATAAAGAAAATAAAAGAAAAAGAAAAAAGATACCAATACTAATGTTTAAAAGGTCAGCAGTGACTACATAGAAATTAATATATAAACATTCTACAACAACAAAAAAAGGATTTTAAGAGGAAAATTATCAGGAATTTACAGACATAGGAGAATATTTAATGCTAAAGGACTCAATTCATGATAGATCAAACAATCCTAAAGGTCTGCAGCCAACTAATGTGGTTTAGAAAGATGTAATACAAAAATACAAAAATTAGCTAAAAGGCAAAAAAAAAAAAAAAAAAAATAGATAAACTCTTTATTAAAGTTGAGGATAATATCTCACAAAGGAAAAGCAAACCTAATCAATTATTAATATATAAATTCCAAAGGAGTGGTTGCCCAATAGAGGGATTAGTCAGGTATAAGTAAGAGTAAGTATCAGGAACAGCTGGGCATGGTGGCACATGACTGTAATCCCAACACTCAGGAGGCTGAGGCAAGAAGATTGCCACAAGTTTAGGACCAGCCTAGACAACACAAGAAGATACTGTCTCTAAAAACAAGAGTAGGTACCAGGAGCAAAGGAACAATTAAAATCAAATTAAACAGAAATGGAGCCTTACACAAATGACACTATTCTTTACATAGATGGTATGTGTATCTTAGCTTGATGAACACTGGATTCAAAAACAAAAATTAAAGATCAAATACAATTAGACAAAATACTATATTGTATGTCTTTCTTACCAGCATCACTGTTAAATTCATAATTCTTCCAAGGTTATCAATGAAGTATACACTGTCTTGATACCATGAATCACAGTGTAGGTAATTATACATCCCAAAAGCATGCATGTGTTCCAGTGTATATTGGTCATCTCGAAGTTTTACTTCTGCCACACCTGAAATAGAAAAAAATAAATGCAATCAATAGTTTTACTTCAGATTGTTTCTTTTCACAGAATGAGTACAAGGCAAAGAAATCACATAAGGCCCATCACAAAGGCCTTCAGGATAATTCATTATGACTCATGCAACTCTCTTTTTCTTTAGGAACCTCTTAAATTATGAATAAGTAGAAAAGAAATTCAAAAATAATGATGGGCTTCCTGTGCTTTGGGCAAATAAGCTCATCCTAGAAAGTGTTTTTATACTCTAAAAATGGTTTTCTATTATATAATTTATATTTATCATCTGCTAGTCATATAATCACATAAACATATATTTTAATGTAATAAATTTTATTATATTTGCACCATGATGTTACAGAGAAAAATTATGGGTACCACAAGAACACATAACATACTTAGGGAGATTAATGACAACTTTCCAAAGATGCAGTCAAAATACAAAAGGAAGAATTTAAGGAAAAAATATATATCTATCTACTATACAGCCACATATACCCCTTTATGCATATCAGGCAAAATGAAAATAGGCAAAAGTAGGAGGAAGATCTTGTGTTCAAAGAACTACAGGAGCCTGTACTGCCACGTACAGCACAAGAAGTGCTGTAACCAGGATAAATCCAGGAAGATGACTCAGGGAACTAGTACAGTTATTCAGGTGAGAGATGATTGCAATTTAGAAACTCTTCAGAGACAAAGCCCATAATCTTATGAGCAACTCAGTGGAAGTTAAAGAAACTACTTTTTAATGCAAAGAAAGAACTATTTACAAGGAATGAGTAGAAATACATATATTATTAAATAGGAATGGTTTGCTAGCACCACTGTGTGGATAAAACTCATAAGGCAGGAACTATGCATGGTACTATAAAAGCTTAAAGTACTGATATTAGACAATATAAGAAATACATTTTTCTATATTTGGCAAAGAGCCCTAGGTAATTATAAACAAGCCAGAGGTTTTTAGTCATTTGCTTTACTATCTGCAAACATATTGAGGAGTAGAAAACCACTGGAGGGAGACCAGCATTTTAATTGCTACATTTCAGCAAGATAATTTACATGATATAAAATGAAGTTACGGCATATAACATGGTCACTATTTCCAAAATTCTCATTAGTAGAAAAAGGCTGCTTTCTGGCCCTAAATGAAAAGTTATTACTCTATCTATTTTTACTCAATCATTTCAAGTAAAAGGACCAAGCCAGAGCAACTGAAAAGAGAAAAAAATGTCCAGAATCTGACAAAGTTAAGTCACTGTGAGTAGAACTCTTTTGTAAATCCCTCTCAAGAAAGGGAATAGAGAACAGGGTGGCTCTAGTCTGGATCTTTGAGATGGCTGAAGAACTCAGAAAAGTCGGTGTAGTGAATGCTTCATTATAAATAAACCTTGCTAAAAAAAAAAAAAAAAAAAAAAAAAAAAAAAAAAAAAAAAAAAAAACACGAAAAAAATTCACCTTTTATTTTTAGTGCTTTATAACAAACAACACCTTAGGGTCTCACAAGAAAAAATTCTCTCCCAACCCTCCAAAATTCTTATAAACCTCAAATAATACAGTTTTCATAGGAAAACTATCAAAGCCTCATGGAGTCCTAAAAGCCTAATTTTTCACATATAAATTAGTTACTAAATGTCTACTATGTACTGACGCTGCACTTGGCTTTGGGTAAATACTGGCAAGAGAAGCTGATTTGACTCCTACTCAGTGCTGCTGACAGAGATAGTCATCACTGCTGCTTGTTCTCTTGAAATATATTATATTGAGCCACACGGAATTACCCATATTCAATCCACTATTTCTGTAAGTACATTAGCTTCTTTTGTCTTGTCTTTTAAAGGGCAGGTGAGAAAGCAAGGACATGAACTTTCACAGGTCATTTCTGGAACAAATCAACACCTAGAAAGTCTTGTACTTACTTGGTTTGCTACTGTGTACAAAAATATAAAAACGTAAGAGTACTGTACCAATTCTGAAGTAAGACTTACGGACAGGGCAAGCCCAGAACCTGAAGTACTGCCTCCATGAAACTATTTTATACAGTGCTTTTGTGATCAAACTATGTCATCTGGCTGTCTTCCATATTTTCCTTTGTAGCAGTAGATAGCATTTTTATAGAAATCTCTACATCAACACAATGACTATGCAATTCTTTTTCTTCCTTTATTCCAATTACAGCTTAAATCTTTACCAACTTAACTTCTCTCTGCTTTAAAGGAAAAAACAGTCTAGAGAGACCACATAAAGTACTCCAAATATTTAAAGTAAAAGAATAAAAGACGTAAAAGATTTAAGTGAAGCATTTACAAATTCAAAATATAACTAAAATAAAAATACAGTAGATAGGATTAATAAAATTAATACTGCAAAAGAGTAAATTACTGAAATTAAAGACATGAACTTGGAAATGTCAAAAGGTGGAATAATGAACAAAAATTTTGGTAAATTTTATGACAAATATAAACCCATTTTATAAACTCACAAGATCCCTATTTACAAGGTTCATAAAAAACAACAGGCATAGCATCATCAAATTGCTCAAAACCAATGTAAGAGAAAATTCTTAAAATAGACACGAGAAAAGGCATGCTATATATAGACAAACATACACAGCATATGTGTGAAGACTATACCACAAAGAGAATGAAAAAACTATCAACCTAGGAGTTATATGCATGGCAAATACATTTTTTCAGAATCAAAGAAAAATAAAGCTGTTCTCAGAAACAAGTTTTCAAAAATGGAAAGATTATAGCACCAGAAGATGATAAAAATATTAAGGCATTCATGGAGAAGGATAATTGTACTAGATAAAATATGGAGCAATATAAAGGAATAGCACTATATGACTAAACACAGTTTTTAAATTTAAACCTCTAAAAGATATTTAAACAAAAACAACAAAATACTACTAATTACCAATAACTTATAAAAGTAAAATGTATGATAAAAGGCTAAGGGGGGCCAGCAAGATGGCTCAGTGGTGTAAAGAGCCTGCGAAGGAAACTTAAGGCCAGCGCTGTGACCGCTCCTCGATCCCTCCTGGCACCACATGTTGCGCACCCCCATCCCAGGGCAGGCTGAGCCAGTCATAGTGTGGACAAATAAATGAGGTTTAAGAGAAATAGAAAAATCTTAAAAAAAAAAAAAAAAAAAAAAAAAAAAAAAAAAAAAAAAAAAAAAAAAAAAAAAAAAAAAAAAAAAAAAAAAAAAAAAAAAAAAAAAAAAAAAAAAAAAAAAAAAAAAAAAAAAAAAAAAAGGCTAAGGACTAGGAGAAAATAAATCAAAATATACTAGCATAAGGTTCTTATGCTTCATATTAAATAGCCTTACTATCATTTGAATTTCTCCTGTACTATAAGTTATGAGTGTATACTATATACCCTAAAATGATCACTATAATAAAAAGCTACAGCTGAAAGTCAACTAACAGAAAAATAAAGCAACAACAAAAAACACAATTTAAAATTTTTTCAATATAGGGGCCAGTGAGATAGCTCAGCCAACCAAAGCATCTGCTTAGGCAAGCGCAGGGAGTGTGGTTAGATCATCAGCACCATGTGCCATGGCAGCCCCGCCCCCAGGGTGGGCTGAGCCAGCTATAGATTCTAGGTATAGTGGCACATGACCGTAATGTCAGCTCTGGGGAGGTGTCTTAGTTACTTTTTACTCGCTGGGACAAATACCCAACACTCAAAATGAAGGAAGGAAAGATTTAGCTCACAGTTTGTGGAGATTTCAGTCCATATTCGGCTGGCCCAAGGCTGAGTGGAACAGAGCAGAGCATCCAGTTCATGGTGGCAGGACAGCAACAAAATGGTGGCAGAGGCAGCCAACCAAACGGGGCAGCAGAGCAACAGCTCTAGTCTGTCTCTCTGTCTCTCTTTATAGTCCTATCAGGCTCTCTGCCTTAGGATATCTGCCCTAGACCACACCCATAGTCCCAGCCCTACTCAGACCAATAATCCCATCAGTACTAAAACACATAATCCTAGTGACTCATGAGCCAAGTTTCAATCTGTGGAAATCCCCACCCAATGACTACATGAGGCTTTGGGGGGACAACTAGATATAAACCATAACAGGAGGCAAAAAACAGGAGGATCACTATGAGTCCGAGCTGTGTAGCGAGACCCTGTAACATCCAAATACATAAATTAAAAAAAAAAAGAAGAAAAGAAAAAAATTCCAATACAAAAAACCTTAAGGAAAATGAGAAAATTACACTTTCCCAAAGACTAGGTAGACTAAGCAAAATGGCAAACCTAAACCAATTGCATTGACTATAACCAGTCTAATAGAGATTGATGATCAGACTATATGAAAAAATAAGACAGTTCTAGTTAAGAAATGCATATTAAGTAAAACTATACAAATAGGCTAAAAGTAAAAAGATAGAAAAACATAGATACACTATGACAAAATTAAGAAGGCTGATGTGATTAACAGAAAAACTTCTAAACAAAAAAATATTGTTGGTGATAAAGGTCATTTCATCATGATTGTCAACATACCATCAGGACATAATAAATGTTTACAGCTAGGACCTCAAGACATGATGCACAAACTGATACAACTATATGGAAAACCAGAGAAATTCACAACTATAATCCGTTATTTTAATACTCACTCATGCAACAAGATCTCAAAGTAATCATGCTAAGTAAGAAGCCAGACCAAAATTAAGTGTCTAGCATGTAAGTCTTAGATGTATTCTAGAAAATGCACCTTAGGGGCCCGGCGGGATGGCTCAGTGGTCGAAAGCGCCTGCTTGGGATAGCTTGGGCAGCTTCAGGAACCACGGTTCGATTCCCCGGCACCACATGCTGCGCCAGCCCTGCCCTCGGGGTGGGCTGAGCCGGCCATAGAAATGAGTGAATAAACAAAGGTTCTGAAACAAGAAAAAAATAAAATAAAAAATTCTTTAAAAAAAAAAAAAAGAAAAAAAAGAAAATGCACCTTAATTCAGGATGTCATAAAATAGATGAATAGTTTCTTGGGGAAAAGGGAATGTGGGAGGAATAGAACACTGGCTATAGAAGGGCATAAGAGAACAACGATAACTAAGTTCAGTATCTTGATTATTATGATGGTTTCAAGGGAGTATAGGCAAACTGGTTAAGCTGTAGCCTATGGTCAGTTATATCCCAATAAAGAAAAAGAATGACCCACAATGCATCAATACAGAGCAAAGAGTCTTGGCCGAAAAAACAATGGATGCTACGAAGTCAGATAAGGTCTATGAAGTAGTGTGTACTACTGGAAAGTATAAGGTAGATTACAACTTGCTCAGATTTTACAGTATACCCTAACTGGGTGGTAAAGAAAGACTCCTGAGGAAGTAATCTGTAAACCAAGATGAAAGAATAAAGCATGCATTAGCTAGGTGAAATGCAGGAAGAGAACATACAAAGTCAAATGAAGTGAGATTCTAGGAAAAAGATGCTCATAAGATAAATGCCCAGGAATGAAATTGCTGGATCAAAGAGAGATAATTTTCTAAGAAGTTTTTTGCCATAGGAAAACACAATTACCATTTATACACCAGATCCTTGTAGGACAATTTGATAACATTAAAAGGTCAAGCCCTTGTCTTCTTTATCCAAACTGTTGTCTATCCAAGATCTCCAAGTAAGACACCATGTTTTCATCCTTGTATTGTAAACATAAACTCCTTGGGTGAGGATAACAAATACCAAATTGTCAGTAGCTCTTCAATTACACCCATTTCTAGGATTGATAATCGTTAAAAGAATTAAAAAATGACCTCAACTAAATAATACACACACACACACACACACACACACACACACACACACACAGCTGTTGTTGTTTTGTTTTGTTTGGTAACTAGGAATCAAACTCAGGACCTTGTACTTGCCAGGCAGATGCCTGTACTGCTGAGCTATATCCCTGACTCTCAAATAATTCTTAGTGAAACTCCCCCTTCCATCTTCCAAACTTGACCTTTACAAAGCCTAAGGGTAAGGGATTGAACTGTTCGTTTACGCTTAAAATGCACAAAGAGCATATCACCTCCAATTGTGCATTATTTTAACAGAATCTAAAAATGACACAGGTGAAATAGGTGATTAGAATTTAGTGAGTTTGCAATAAAAGTTAGTTTTAGAAAAGCATTGTGAGATTTCAATTCTTGCTTTTTATGTTAAAACATCTACTGTTGTATGTTGGGAGCTGGCAGGAAGCCAGGAAATTGATCAAGTGTGTGCAGGTGGGACTGGGCTTCCCTTCGTGGGGGCAAAAAGCTACCCCCAGTGCTGAGAAAAACATCCTGCCTGGTTCAATATAGAGATAAGGACAAAGTATCTTTAGTAGAGAACAATAGAGCCCAAGGACACCTGCAGGGAGTTCAAGTTGTCCCCTCCCCTGCTTGGAATGTTTTCAATTTCCCCAAAGCAGTTACGCAATCTCCTGTTCTTGAACACTGAATAAAAGGAACATCCTTCTGAGGATCGAGGCTCACTTCGAGAGGGACAGGTCTCGGTGAGTCCTCTGAGCTACCTTCATCAGGTCTTCTCGTCGTTTCTTTCGGCACCGACACCAAAACCACAACAATCTACTCATGAGAAGATAAATGACAGTGTTTGAGAAACATATCCAATTAAAAAGTTGACAAAACTAGGCAGTTGAAGTTTATCTTTATTGTAATGGCCTATGAAAATCTGTGGGAAACACAGATGAAGTCTAAAAACCAATGGGTACTTAACTCTTCTCACTTTTCAGGGCGAATGTAAGACTTTACTAGTGTCCTGCACAGAAATCATTCTTTCCCTTCCCCATGTTTTCAACTTGTGTTATTGAGCACCTAATACTGTATGCACCAAGAATTAAGAAAATACTGTATAAGAGAAACATCAAGCAGTTTTTATGGAGCTTAGGGTCTCATGGATAGAAGAAACACCTATCATACAGATGTAGATTAAAACTAACATAATTGATCTTATGGCTAATGGAATGATGGAGCTCTAAAGAGAAGGCTATTCTGATTACTGTACTTTAGACAAATGACTAGGACAAAGGCATGAAGTCAAAATGTGGCATTTAATGCACTTGCTGAAAAAAGTGGGTAGAATGAATGAGGAAATACACTAAAGATGACTCCAATAGGCAAAGCTACAAAGGCTTGCAGTAACAAGCTCAACTTTTATACCTCCCTGGATCTATGGCCTTTAGTGCATCCTTCCCAAACTGACTAGGCTTGATTATTTCCTTTGTGTGGGCCAATCATAGAGTAGCAAACAATGCAAGAAGCAAGTGGAAAAAGTAGAATGAGATCCAATGGAGGACAGCAAAGATTAGATAAAGTAAACCAGGCTATTGCCAGGGAATTCTGGAACTAACGAGGAAGTCAAGAGGAGTAGAGTTGCCTAGCTTACGGAAAGTGGACAAATGTGTGAAACAGCTCAGTCAGGACTAGAACCCTAACCTACCCATACATTTGTGAGCAAGTGCTTTTTCATCTGAAGGTACTGAATTTTAGTTTCATCTCATTTCAGTGGATTAGCAAACTCAACAGAAAGCATCATTTGCTGACAAAAAGACCAAAAGAAAATGGAAAATCAACTCTTTTAAAGCTCAGCTTAGATATCAACTTCTCCAAGATGCCTTCCATGATCCAAACGCGGCTTCAGAAGAACACTCAACATTACCACGGCACTGTGTACATTATTATTGCAATTATTCAGACACTTCTTCATCAGGCAATACCTATTTCATGCACTTACAGTGTGTCTTATTCATTTTGATAGCATGTTTTACAAAACAGCTCTTGACATGTTTTTTAATTTAATCAAAGAATTAATAAACACTTGCTTGATTCTCTAAAGCCTAATTAACTGCAGATCAATATTTCTCAAAGTGTGACGCATTGATAACATGCATGAAAATCACTAGAGCATGAATTTAAAAAATTCACGTTTCCGCTCTTATCTGCATTAAGCGAAATGAAGAAACTAGTAGTAGCGTGATTGCTAAATCACCATTCCTTCAAAATTTTCTAGTGACTCTCTGGACGAAAGTCCCAGGACCTGTGTAACTGCAAACGTTCTTTGTCCACAACTTAGCTTCTCTCCTAAGAAAAGGCTCTGCGTCAGAGGAAACGAGCTGGGCATTTTCCAAGGAGGAGTGGCTTCTCGGGGAACACGATTGCAGACCAGACTCGGAAGGTACACAGCCTGCCCCGAAATAGGGATGGGTGGGCCACGGGGAGCGAGGAGGCGGCCCACGCGCCCTACTGCGAGCAGAGCGCAGGATCCTGTCGCTAAAGAGCTCCGGCGGGGCTCGGGGACAGCCGCTCACGGCGCACCTAGGCGGGAAGGCCAAGAGGAAGGCAGTGTTACCTTGCTTGGCCGCAACACAGATAAAAAGCGGGAAGGTTCGGGGAGACAGCAGCCAAAAGAGGAAAGGAACTGAGTGAGAGGGGGCGCCGCTGCTTCCCACCTGCATCAAGCTCCAACTGGTAACAGGGCAGCGGCTCGAGAGAGAGCTTGTAACCCTCGAAGCGGGGGTCCAACAGAGGTCTCTTCACCCGCAGAGAGCAATTAGCTGCAACCTCCATCACCGTCCAAGGTCCTAGCGTGACAAATAATAAACTACCCGTTAAAAGAGCCGCGCCTCACTCATCCATCTAAATCTGTGAAGCAGCGTGGTGGTTCCCATCCCAGAAAGCAACGTGCTTCAAAAGGTCTTCTGGGAAATGTAGTGTCTGAGAGAAAGTGAACCATGTTGCATGCTGGGTGATGTAGTTTTCTAATTACTTAAAGTCCGAGCATTGGCGGAGTCTGGACTCTCTTACCCAGAGGGCTGAGCGGCCAGGAGGCGGCCCGCGCTAGTTAAATTTTCACATTATAGGCAGGGTGGCGAGATCCCGCCCCGGAAATGCGTGTTCTAGCTTTCTGTGTGCATAGGTGCCCGAGCTACTGAGGGTCTAAGTCCGGGCAGCCGGAAGAGTGTGGTAGGTAACGGTAGCCAGCGCAAGGGTCATTTCGTCGCTGGGAAGGGACGGCCCTCGCCCGCGGTGATGGTGGTGAGCTATGCCCGTGGTCCTCAGGGCCGGGACCCGGGCCCGGCCCAGGCTCCTTTCGATGTGCTGTCTCTCATTAGCGTCCCCGACCCGCACTGGCGGGCCTGTAGGGCTCTCCGACTGGGCGTGCTGCTGGAGTTGGCCTACAGCCAGTCCTCGCTTTGTTTTCTGGCTCCTCCCTCCCTCCCGCCTCTCCAGCAGTCCCCGCCCTGCTGTGTTTTCCCAAAAGTCTGAAATGGGAGGGATCCCTTAGCGCCCGCGTTTTACCCGTGAGGAAACTGAGGCCTTTAAGAAGTGACTTGACCAAGGACACTCTCCGCACTTGGGGGGCCAGGGTGGGGCCAATTCAGTGTTACGCTGGCCAGACTAAAGTAGTTATTCTGAAAAGCATAACCACCAACTACAAAAGCAAACATTTACTAGTTCTTTCTCCATCTTTTGCCTTGTTCCCCTGGGAGGAAGAAAATTATTGCAACTCTGAAAACTTACTGCCACTGTTGAGTTTTTTCCTGAGGAGGAGAAAACAAAATAATTCAAGTTAACGACAGAGTCACTAGGTGTGGGAAAGGTTAGTTTATCCCAAGATTTATTCACAGAGCTTAACTTTAGTCGCAGTTCTACATCATTTTGGATTCAGTTCTCTTTTTTTGGAGGAAGTTGAGAATTTCGTAAGAATTAAGAGATTCGTTTTCTCCTTTTTCTAGCAGCATTAGTGTGCTTAATAATACATGCAAACATACTCGCAGGGAGTGCAGCAGTTGTAATTCTAAATACATTCTAAGAGTAGAATATTTAGAGCCTTGTCTGGTAGTTGAATTTTTCACTAATAAAATTAAAGCATACTTTGATGTGTAGGTTAGGTAGCTCCCCCAAATTTTGAATGCAGTTAAAAGTGCAGAAATGATCAGCATTCAGTTGTGGGCAGGAGCTACTGGAATCAAAGTTCCCGAATTCAAATTCTGCTTTCATTTTCTACCTCTGTGCCTCAGTTTCCTCATATGTAAAATGCAAATTATGGTAGTAATATGTAGCAGTAGGGTTGGGAATTAGGATTTTAAAAAATTTACAAAAGAATTAGCTTAGTATCAGGCACTTAAATGTTTAATGTTGCAATAAAAATTATCTAAAACTGTATTAATAAAAATCATATGGGGGAAGGAAATTGTATAGTGAATACATGCATCAGACTTCTTAGGATGCAATAAATAATAATAATGACATCATTACTATGTTTGAAATTTACCAGCCCTTCAGTTGATAGTGTTAAACCTGTTAACCTGTTAGGATATTTGCCTAGAAGATTTAGAAGTAAATGTTTCTTGAGTGTTTTATATCTGAAAATACATGTTGATGTCCAGGTTAGCAAGATGAACAAAGATGCGCAGATGAGAGCAGCGATTAACCAAAAGTTAATAGAAACCGGAGAACGAGAACGGTAAGTTATAGATCATGTTTATAAATACATTTTATCACGTTTACATTATAAGAATCTAAATATCAAGAAACAAAACATGTGAATGGAAAGAAAAATCAAGATTATTGAAAGCTTCTGTTCCTAAGATCTATAAGAAATTATTAAAGTCAGCATTGCAAAAATTTAAGTGAAGAAGGTAATATAAAAAGAAAGACATGCTTATCTTTCAAACAAACCTAATATAGTGGAGAAGACATATATAAGCCTCCTACAGAGAATTATAATTGAAAGCAAGCTGTCATCAGGGAGACAATGTGATATATAATGATGTTGAATTGCCAAACTCTCAACCATGGAGCAGCATATGCTATTTCTATTCTCTTTTCATTTGTAACGAGTAATTTTTATTGTTTTTTTTTTTTTGAGGCATGGTTCCATTATGTATAGTGCAGGCTGGCCTGGAGCTCACTATATAACCCAGGCTGCCCTTGAACTTAACACAGTCTTCCTGCCTTAGCCTTCCATGTGCTGGGATATAGGCATATGCCACCACACCAGCCTCAGAACCCATTGATTGAATCCCAAACACTTTGTTCTATCATTGTATTCAGTCACACTGGAGTCTAGCTACCTACTAGTTTGTGTCCTCCATTGAGATCTAAGTTCCACAAGGGTAGAAACACCTCTGTATGCCCAGCATTTCCTATTAACGCCTCACATCTAGTTGGCCAACTAAATACTTGAAGAATGAGTGGATTTAGAAGTGCAAAGAAAAGGTTGATAATCAAGAAAGGCACCCAGGAGCAGAATGATAACATTTACAATAGAAATACATATGTCAGGTCTTCTTGGGTTAAGGTGCTAAAGCAAGATCTCAGAATAGTTAAAGGTAAGGCTCAAGGATTAGCAGTCCTTCAAATAAAAGAGAGGATATTCTACACAAAGGGAAGAGGATACATAAATATGCAAAGTCATTGTTTAGTATAACATGATCCAACTCTGAGAACTGGAAAATAATTGCAAAATACTTGCAAAGAGCTAGAGAATAAATTATGAGAACATGTGGCTGCAGTGGAAGAGTGAATTTTGTGTAAGTCAGAATAATTTAGTTGAAAATAATAGAAACTGAACTCAGCAACAGACTTAACCAGTGGAAATGAGTTATTTAATGCAATTAAAATATGTAGGGCTTGAAATTATTTCATCCATCATTGAGTCCACACATGGAAAAGTTATTGCTATGAATATTTTTCTTTTCAGCTCTGCTTTTCTCTACATTGATTTTATTCTTAATAGGCCCAGCCTTATGAAAGGACCTACCTTGATTACCATCTCAGGTCACAGGAAGTTTATGGAAAACTTTGTGTAGGCTATATTTCTGCCCAGATTCATGTTCTGGGAATGCGAGCATTTTTTCTATCGGAGATTATATGATGCCATGGTTTGCAAGTATTACTGGCTTTATTGTTGCCTGATGGGAATTATTAGAAGATTTTAAGAAAGGAAATGACTAGATTACATTTATAATTCAGAGATTTTATTTTGGCTAGGTGGGGAATGGCTTACAGAGCTCTAGATAGCAGAAAAAAGAGTTTGAAGATTACATTGGATTAAAAAATGAAAAACTGCCAAAATGGAGAAGTTACTATGCTTATTTTAAAGAGAAATAGTTGTTGCTATGAGGACGGAGCCATCTAGAATAGTGCCATGGGTAACTTGAAAGGATAGTACTGTTAGTGATAAGTATAGGGAATTACATATATTTTCGTTTGTTTTTCATACATGAAACTTGAAGTTACTGAGTTTTTATCATGTGTCATGCTCTGTTAGGTGCTAAATAAAATTAAGTTTTTGTATAATATACTAAAGGTCATAAGTGCTGTGAGAAGAATAAAGGAGAATAGGGGAGGGACTGATACTTTCTATGGAAAAGCAGGGAAAGCCTCACCAAGAAGAGATGTAAAGGATCTGAGGAGGCAGGGTTGTTCCAAGAACCAGTGTTCTAGGTCGAGCTTATAGAGATTTTGGGGAAGCTAAGGAAACTGAGTAAGTTGGATGAGGGAGAAGGGAGATAAAGTCAGAAGTACCACTGGGGATAAGGCAAATCATGGAAGATCTCTTGGGCTATGGTAGACTATTTTTTCCATAACTGGGAATTAAACCTAGGTACTTCACACACTGAACCACATTTCCATGCATTTTAATTTTTGAGACTGGATTTCAAGTTTCCTCAGTGGGACTCATTACTTATGGTGCTCCTGCCTGCACCTCCTTCAGTGCTGGGATTTTAGGTGTGTGCAACTGCGCCCAGCTGTGTCTGGGAAATTTATTCTGAGCAAGCTGGAGAGGGCAGGGTAGGTATTGAGTAGCGGTGTGGAGCAGGGTGGTAACTTAGGAAGTTAGGTAACAGTCTAGACAAAAGATGGTGATAGTGGCAGATAATGTGAAACATTTGAATTCTAAGTATATATTTTAGAACTAAAATCCTTGCGATTTACTCATGGATTGGATGTATAGTGTGAACAGTGAAGGATGATGCAAAGGTCTCTAGTCCAGCAGCCCAGAAATAATGGAGTTGTGATTTTGAGAACAAGATAAGTATAAGTGAATATGTAGTTGGATTTTGGCCCTATTGAGATAAAAAATTTAATGAGATATCAAGGTAGAAATGTTGTGCAGCAGATCTCTAAGATTATCGAAAGAGAAGCCATTTACATGGAAAACATCTCTAAGAAATTTGGTGCAGAAAAAAAAAAAGAAATTTGGTGCAGGATTGTGGATTTGTAAGAGTGGGTATGATAAAGAAATACAAAAATATTTTATTGTATCTATGATGTCATTAGTTGTGGTAGACATCATTTTTTGCCGTTGAGTAAAATAAGGGGCCAGTGAGATAACTCAGAGATCCAAAGTGCCTGCTGAGGCATGCACAAGGAACATGGTTCATTGCCTGGCATCACATGCCACACCAGCCCTACCTCAAGGAAAAAAAAAAAAAAGATACTTCTAATTAAATCACAGTAGGCATAGGCAGTCACTGACTTATTGAAATGTGAAGAGGTAGTGGCAGTCTGAGGTTAGATGGGAGATATAATGGGACAGTAAGAGAGCTACAGTACAAAATACAGCATTTCTGGTCAAAGAATGGATTTATAATTTGAAGATTCAGAGGTACTAGCTCGAGTAATACCCTCTGGAAGTTGTATGACACCCATGATATTTGTGAAGGTGCAGTAGAAAATCCAAAGAGTAGACTACTATTATAGCCCGCAGTTTTGTTGTTTCATTTAAGTGTTATAATAAAAAATATTTTTAGGAAGTTTTATTGTTTATATACAGTAACTGTATATTTCATAGATAGCCCAAGATAATTCATCTTCAGTCTTGCTGAAACAAGCTAAAAGATTGGACATCCATGAAGAAGACCTTAAGGAGTGCTTTAGCTCTCCTCATTGTTTACTTTTATTTCTTTAATGAGGCCCAGATGAAGTGCTGAACCCAGAGTTTGAATAATTTGCATAAGATTAAAGATAATCAGTCTACAATTAAAGTGCCAAAACAGAGCAGGGAATTTTTAGTTGAACACTTCAAATACTGCTTCAGATAGTCATATTTAAGATATAAATCATTAATTTGCAAACACTTGGTTTTTCTACAGCCTCAAAGAGTTGCTGCGAGCTAAATTAATTGAATGTGGCTGGAAGGATCAATTGAAGGCCCATTGTAAAGGTAATCATCTTCATTTAGAACATGAACCAGTTCCAGCTTTGTAAATTGGGTTGGTCTTTGCTTCACTAGAATAAAAGTAGTTATTGCTTTAGCATATGAGTGCTCAAGCATAATTTCAAAATGATAGAAAACTAAATCTAATAGTAATAGCTTCATCTTTTCACTGATACATATACAGACCAGTTTTGTACATTTTTAGGGCTTTGTTTGGGTTCTAAGTGAGGTATATACACTCAGGATTTTCTCTGCCCCTAAAATATGGAGTCTTGTTAGTTTTCAGTATGTTTGTACTTAGTAACAAATTGAGTGCTTAAGAGTTGGCAAGCTTATAAGAATTACAACTTTATCTCTTAACAGTGATAATTTTAAAGTATTTATAAAAATCTCTTAGAGTATACTTAAAAAGATGGAAGTTTCTTAAACTGCTGATTTTCAGGGTATCATTGGATGGATTGTACATGTTGCTAGGATGAACCTTTCAGGCTCAGTTTTTGTATATAAAATTCTAGATGTTATGTCTACCCATATAATAGAGTCTTTGAGAAGGTGCCATAGCACATTAGTAGAGCCAGAGACTGTGATCATAAACTTGGACTACTGAAAACACTACAGCTAAATTTCAGCTCAAGTTCAGATCATTCTTAAGTTAACGTATAAAAGTGGAAAAACTGCCTGGCCCATTAGATTATAGTGAACATTAGTTAAAACACCTGATAGGAATCTAGTAGAAGTTAGTTATATGTTTTCTTATATTTTGTTTGGCCCATCATAGAGAAAAGAACCCAGGAAAATAGTTCTGCATTTTTTACTATTCTTGTCATGCATTTATGGAAAAGTTTATATGAGTATATTAAAATAAGGTCTAAGCCAGGAGTGGTGGTTCTCACCTGTAATCCAGCACTCAGGAGGCTGAGGCAGGAGAATTGCTGTGAGTTTGAGGCTAGCCTGTGCTACATAGAGAGTTCAAGGCCAGCCTAAAAAGCAAAGTAAGAACCTGTTTCAAAAAAATAAAAATAAGATCTGTCCAGTTGTAAATTTCTAACCTTCTACACTTGCCAGATTTGAGTATTATAAGTTCAGATTTATTGTACATGTTACAGATTATTTAGCTGAAATAAATAAAAACTATCTTTTTTTCTGGAAAATACTTACTGTATTTTTAAGAGTATACATTTTCATTAAAAAAAAGAAGTGTCCTCTTTTATTTTTAAAGACCAAGCTACACTCTAAAAACATGATTTTAACCCTTCCTCTATGAAAATCTTTCTTACAGATAATGATTTTAAATGATATGATTTGTTTTTTGCTTTTGCATAAGAGGTAATTAAAGAAAAAGGACTAGAACACGTTACTGTTGATGACTTGGTGGCTGAAATCACTCCAAAAGGCAGAGGTAAGGAGTCCAAATTGTGTCAAAAGGAAACACGTCCTGCAGAGATAAAGTTAGTTGATTCACAAATTCTTTTCTAAGGAAAAACAGCACTATCTCATGTGTAGTCATAATGGCTCATCCGCCTTTCTAGTTGTCATGAATAACAAATGACACAGTGTAAGTTGTTTCTGTACTCTATAACACTACCTATATAAGCAGATACCGTTGTTAACAGAGAGATAATTTTTAAAATATGGGACTTTACAGAGGACAAATATGGTCTGAAGCTAGGATTTATAAACTTCTTTAAATACAGCCTGACTCTACTCAAATATTTAATAATTCAAAGTTTTACTCCAGCCTCCGCTTCATTGCTCTGCTATCTTTTTCCTTGTTAAAAATAAATGAAGATCTGTCTCCTTGCATGTCTAAGTAAGAACTGGGCAGTTCCATAACTTCATGTTGAAGGTGATACATAGTTCAGACTCACAGTGCAATCAGTTTCTTAATTTGTTCCTTAACCCCTTTGTTTATAGAAAGCAAGGAAAGATAGGGAATATTACAGTGCCACTGAAGTATAACAAATAGGCCAGGAACTGTTAATTTGGATATAGTGATACAATTTTTTCAGTTATTTTGTAAGGTGCTTAATTTTGTTTTGTGTGTGTGTATGTGAAGTAGAAGCAAGTGAATTAGATAACCTGTGAGATAATTTGTCTCATGTAGAAATCGTAAAAGTATAAAAAGTAAATAAATTTGAAGATTATTACTTTCAAAAACTCATTCTGTGAATGTTACCTGCTGAGAATTGGCTATGGTCCCTTCCAGCCATTTGTTTGTTTTTGGTGTCAGGACCTTGGTGCTTGTTTATAACTAAAAATCTAATATTTTTTCCATTCAAGCATATTTTAGGGAAAGGAAAAAGTATTGTTCTCGCTATGAGTTTATATTTTAAGATAATTTTTTGAATTTTTTTTTTTGCTTTCTTTTGTAATTTGTGCTTCATCCCTGAACATGGTTAATGAAAGGGTCATATGGATTAGACCTGTGGTTCTCAGCCTTTCTAATGCTGTGACCCTACAATACAGTTCCTTATGTTGCAGTGACTGCAAACCCAAAAATAATTTTGGTGGCTACTTCAAAACTGTAATTTTGCTGCAGTTATGATTTGGGATGGCGTTAGGTGACCCCTGTGCTTTGGTTGTTCGACCCCCGTTGGGGTTGTGACCCACAGGTTGAGAACTGCTGGGATAGACGTTACTCTTTGCTTCTTCCAACACTAGTGTCCTGGTTATTTCACTGTCTTCTTCATTAGAAAGTGAGCATACAAAGATAAAAATCAACTGTGTTGTGTTTTTAGTCTTGTTATTGTCAAGAGTAGATCTTTTATTACTGTATAGTAAAATTGACCTTTCTTAGTCTATAATTTTGTGAACTTCTGCACATGTATAGATTTTGTAACCACTACTGTATGCAGGTTATAAAACAATTTCTTTGCACTGAGAAGTTCTCTAAAGAGAATAATTTTTTCCTTTCTTTCCCTTGTTTTTTCTTCCTTTTTTTTTGTGAAGTGCTAGAGACAGAGCATAGCCCTTTGGACTGGGCTAGACCCCCAACACTTTCTTACTTCTTTTCATTTTGAGACAACAGCATCCTGCCTTGTTGCCTAAGCTTGGCACAGAATTGAGATCTTTCTGCCTCGCCTGTCCAGGTGCTAGGGTGACAGGCCGGTGCTACTGCTCCTGCCCAAGATGTCTGATACTGGGATAGTTGTTCTCCTCATGGTCACTATGACTTTAATTGCAAATACTTTATGCATATTAATTTTCCAGTAGACTTTTTTAAGTTTACAGTGTAGGAAGACAAACAATTTAAAAAGAGTATCTAATTCATCTGCATATTGATTTATGTGATTCTCTGTAGAAATAGTGGATTATATCTTGTTTTCCATTTCTCATGGACATAATCAAATCTGTTAGATATTCTAGTTCCCCCATTGCCAGTTTCTAAAACACTGTACTCTTAGAAAAGAATGCCTGTTTTTCCTCATACTTACTACTGACTTTAAGATTTTAGATTTTGGATAAATAAAATATGCTATTTAAGTGTGGTTTTAAGATTTTTGTTGTTGTTTTTGAGATTTGTGTACCCACCCCCATGCACACCTTTTTTGGTAGCAGGGATCAAACTCAGGACTTGGCGTTTGTTAGGCAGGTGCTTGACAAGCTGAGCTGTTTCCCCAGCTGCCCTTTTATGTTTAAGAACAATGGCTCTCTTTTTCTTCATCTCCTTTGCTCATTTGTTTTATTCTGTGGGTCTTACCAGTTTGAAAGCTACTCATGTAATGCAGAGATCAGTTCTGTTCTATAAAAATGATTTCTCAGCTTTTGTCTTTTGGTTTTTCTTAATAATTTTGATCAGATGTGAGATATTTCTAAGTCATGCTTTTTTAAAAAATTTTTCTTTTTTAAAACAATTTTTTTGGGGGAAGGGTCTACAGGATGTTCAGGGTCTCACTACTAGATTGGGCTTGTAGTGATTCTCCTGTTTACAGCCCCCAAGAGCTGGGATCACTGGCGTCCACCACCATACCCAGTCTCAATTGCCATCTCAGTACACCCCAAGGGCAAGGCCAGCATGGACAAGCCTGGGGATCACACCCCTAGCCCCCATGCCTGCTTGCAGGCACTTTAATCCATTGAGCTATTTGACCAGCCTTCTCTTAAGTCATGTTTAAGTCATACTAGATGTACCTTAAAATAGTTTTCTCCAGAAGTCTTCCTGTTCTCATCAACGTGAAAGGTGTTTTGTATACTTCATTAAAATAATGATTTGTAAGAATAACTTTTTTTCAGGTACCTTTATGTGTGTGCATATTTTTAAGTGAACCATAAAAGTTATGAAATGTGTTCATTTGTAATCCAGAATATCAAATCTCAAATGGGTGTGCACTAAAGTGTTCTTATGGTGAAATTTTGTTTTGTATTTCAGCCCTGGTACCCGACAGTGTAAAGAAGGAACTCCTACAAAGAATAAGAACATTCCTTGCCCAGCATGCCAGCCTTTAAGGTTGAATTAGATTGTGTTGTTCTGTGGTTTTATTTCTGAAAGTAAAACTTGCCATAGATTAGAAGTCGATATCCCAAAATAAAGTCCTTTTTTGTATGATGGTATACAGTTTTCAGTAATGATGTATACATTGTATTGATTTTTTTCCCTAAATGTGTTATTTTAATAAATATCTCATGAATAAGTTTGAAGTTTGCTTGAATTTTGGAATAAATGGGACTCTGTCTTTATTGCTAATTCACTAGATTTGAGAGAAAAGGCCAGAAAGTAATACAGTGTGTTAGGATGTGTAGTCTTCTGTTAAATGCTGAGAAGTGGCTTTTCCTGCTTGTTTGCAAATGGCATATTCCTCTTTTGAATCCCCCAACTTTATAAAGTTGTAATGCTTCACTTGTACTATGATTATTTGTCTAATTCTTTGTTATGAACTTGGAGGGTTAGGACTGGGTCTCACTTATCTTTATGTGCCTTCCTTATGCTTCAACGAACTTACCATCTAGTGGAAGAGAGAACCTTTGCAAGCCGACTCCACACCAAGCTCCTTCCACATGCTCTGCGCATCTGAACTTTGAAAGCAGAATCTATAAATTGCATCCCCACATACTAAGGTCAAGAAAGAACTTAATGGGAAATAATCTACACCCATTAACTTTTCTCTGACATCAGGATTACCAAATCCAGTGGACACTTGTCTATCTTTATGTGACCTCTCCTGGAAAGTGAGACTGTTGGTGACCCTGCCAGTTGGAACGCTCATCCCACTCACATTGTTTCTTCCTCCTTACCACTGGAAGTTCCTTCTGTTTCATGTGGATTACATTTGCTGTGTGTGACTCTTAAATAATAATATTTCATAGGGCTCTATTCTGAGCCCTCTGCCTGACTAACTGGATATATATTGCCTGGGCAAATCCCAAGAAATGGGTCAGACCATGGCTTCAGACACCACAGGTCGGTAAATACTATACTGCATCTTCAAACCAGACGTATTTCTAGCTTCCAGACATATACTCATCTGCTGGGGATCAGCTTCCTTGGATATTCCATAAACACTTCAAACTGACCAAACCTTAAATGGTGGTTATATTTTTTCCCCACTACCCCTGTGGTATCCTTTATCTCTGAATGGTACCTCCCAGACATACAGATTGCCTGAAGATCTTATTAAAATGCTGATTCTGAAGGTAAGAAAGACCACACAAGATTTTGTATTTTTGAGAAGATCTGAGTTTTGGTTGTGTATTCAAATCTAAATTGTCCTGATTTTAACAGAAATTCTGTGATTTCGATAGATTCTTGTATTCCTTGTTCTGAGTCCATGCCTCCCCTAATACTTCCTCTGCACTACCAGCTAGTGTCCCTGCCACTCACTGTACTGCCCTCCTTGAAGTGGCTCAGTGCAAGATGGAATTCAAACTATACAACATCTAGGGCCTTCTAGTTCTGCTCATTTTTTTACTTAAGAGTCCCCGAAACAATTCCTTAAAAAATCCATTAGCTGTTTTCCGCCTACTGAACCTTTCTGTTGCCCTTTAAAATTGAGCTTAGATTGCAGAAACAATCATCCTCACATAGGTAATCCATTTCCCTGCACAGAAGCTGTGCATTTCAGCTTCTTGAGCTAAATGTAGGCACTTGGGAAAAAGGAAATTGTACTTGACTTTATACAGTATGAATAAGAGGTGGGGAGCTAAGTGAACAAATGGGCCGGTGGTTGAATGTCACTAAGAGTGTGTAGAAAAGTAGCAATAAATGAGATGTAAAGTGAGGGCAGGCTTCACATTAATTCTTGGCCCAGTTTCCAGAAATAATTTCTGATTAAAATGGCAGTGCCTTTATCCATTGGGCTCAATTTAATTATTGAGCTTGAGATGGGAACACACACAATCAAAACCTAACCCAAAGAAGGTTGTTCAACTATATCTTGAGGACAGGCTTCTAAAATGGCAAGGCACTCATTCTGTTACCCATTATCAAATAGGAAGTAGAAATTTTTTTTATTTCATAGTGCTGTGTGTAGAATAAAACAATTTGTTCAGGAAGATACCACTTCAATAAACCAAAATTTATGAAAATCAAAATTAATTTTGAAATGCAAAAAATTTGCTGAATTAATAACCTCATAGCAATTCTCTACAGAGCATAGATCTAAATTGATAGTATGGAAAAGATACTTCTATCCCCAGTACCCTTAGGACTTTTTTTTTTTTTTTTTTTTTTACATAAATGACAGTTTGCATCTAGAATCATTAATATCTTGCAAATAACTGAAATCTTATAAATCACACAATTGATTTATGTAAGGTGAGAGTATATTCTTTAGATGCGCACTTTCACACTCAGTGTTGGAAATAGGAATACTGTTACATGACTACACTGGGTGAATCTAGGATTGCTTAAATTTCTTGTATAGAATTAAAGAAGACCAAACTGAATTATTTATGTAATCACTTTGCTTTGACATTGCAATTGTATCATCTGGTTGAGTAGTGCCAAACCAGGGCCTGGGAGGGGTTGGGGACTGGTAATTGGATATAGTACTTTTCATAATTTGATAAAAAGCTTCCTCTAACACAAGAGAACTGTGACAGCTGCAGAGTAGCTGGTGTTGGAAATGATCCAGCATGTATGTGTGTGTACATGTGCGTGTAGAAGTCCTGTGGAAGACTCCCCTCATGTTCCTCGGTGACTTCTTAAAATGCCTCATATTTACCATCATAGAAACCACACAAAAGCCTTTGGATGCAGCTACCAAAAAAAAAGGTACAATCAGACCATTCAGATTGTAATCTCTTCCATGAAACTGAATTATCCGTCTGAACTGACCTCTGCCTCAGTTTTCTTATCTGGAGAATGTGATAATGCTGATCTCATAGAATTAAAAAAAAAACTTTTTTTTTGTGGTACCAGTGATTGAACTCGACCTTGCGCTTGCCAGGCAATTGCTTATTCTACTGAGCTATCTCCCCATCCCTTAAAACAATTTTTTTAAAAAAGATATAAAATATTAATACAATAAGTAGAAAAAGAAGTACCTATTTGTTATCGAGAACTCTAGAGCTATAATCCCAGCACTTGGGAGGCTGAGGCAGGATCGGTGTGAGTTCAAGACCAGACTGAGCTACAAAAGTGAGCTCAGGGCCAGCCTGAACTGCATAGCGAGACCCTTTCTCAAAAAGACAAAAAGAAACTCTAGGGTTGGGGAGGTAGCTCAGGCTTGGCAAGTGTAAGGTCCTGAGTTCTGTCCCAGGTAATGAAAAAATATCTAGAACTACATACTTTTTTATCTTCTAGTTTTATAACATATGGATACATAAATTATTCTTATATGGGAAACAACTGCTTTTATTTTTTAGGAGTTTCTACCTAACATTAATTATCATGAGAATACATAAAAATAAAAATGACCATCAAAACTTGAACTGAGTAGAACAGGTATCAGTAGAATAGTATTTTGCAGAGCTGTGGTGTTTTAAATTATTTTACTCCCTTTTTTATGTGAACTTGTCTATGACATGGACTTTACATCACTTATCTTTTTCTCTTCGGTACCTAATAGTAAATTGATGTAGGTCACATTCTAGACTTCAAATTATTTCAATATTCTTTATATTAGCCACAAGGGGGCACTTGAAACCTGCTCTTTGATTCTCTCTAGGCCTCACCTGTCAACAAACCCAATAACAATTCAGACCATAGCTTTTTAAGATGAATATTTTACTGAATTAAAACTTAATGTTAGAACCTCAGAATGCATTTCTGGTATTAACATGAAGTTA